>JBBMKC010237897.1:0-11095 GCA_037834085.1 Bipalium vagum | reverse complement strand
GATTAATTTTTATTATTGATTAATTTTTATTATTGATTAATTTTTATTATTGATTAATTTTTATTATTGATTAATTTGAATATATATTTCAAATTTTAAAGTGGAAATAATTAAAATATGTGTCAAAACATTAAAACGTATTTCCCGTGATCAAATTCATTCGAAAATAGCTTATCGATTTTTTGGTAGTTGGACTTTAAATGTTTCACATTGTACATTTTTGACTTTTGAACTTCGTAGGTAACACTAGACATTTCTAAAGATATCGATACGGCTTGCATTTTTAATAGGGTTATTATTAGTGTTATTATTGATTTTTACTATTAATTATGAAAAACTATAAAGAATAATTATAAAATAATATTAATAATAATATTAATATGATTATGAAAATTTTTATTATAATTATTATTTATGCTTATTATAAATTATTATTATTATTATTATTATTATTATTATTATTATTATTATTATTGAATTATTGAAGAATATAAATTGAATCGATAAATGACGACGTGAAAAGACAAATTCATAGTTCAAGTTTAAACAAAATATATGTCATTTTTAAAATAAAATGAATTTGGAATATCAAAGCCTAACCCTGTTATGACATTGGAGGCGTCATTTTTACGTTTAGTGCCAGTCCGAACCTGACTTCAACTTGTTAGAATAAAATTATTTCTATTTAAAAATGTTTAATAATACATTATAATAGTAATAATAATTAATAATAATAATAATAAAAATAATAATAATAATAAATAATTTTTAAATTTTCAAGTATATTAATAATAACAAAAATAGTATAATATAAATGTTAAATTAAGTTAAATTAATAATTAATATCGATATTTACACATTTACTGTCATTATTTTGTTGAAATTAATTGGTATTAATTTATTAAATCACGAATAAATTTAATTATAATACCATTTCATTTTCTAATTTTTTTAAAACTATTTAATTATTGATTTAATTAAAATTCTACAATAATATTGTATTATCAATATTTTAATACTCACTTATTGATTTGAGTCGAATTTTAAATATTTATGGTAATATTTTTAATTAATTAATTATTATTTTTATTTTACCTTTTTTGATTTATTTAATATAAAATTTTTAAAAATAATTATTGTCATTTTAATTATAATATTAATAATAATATAAACAATTGGTAATTTTAAATATTTCTGATACCTTTTATTCTAAAAATTTTTAAATTTTAGAATTTCTTCATCTGCATCGAAATGTTTATCGCTGCCATAGCGCACCACTTCTCCTTTTCTGTCAACCCTTACCGCCTGGAGGATAACCGTGGTTCACAGAGATGTTGTTATTCTTGTCTGGCCATGTGTGACGTGTCAGATGTAAAGAAGGACATGCTGGAACATGTCAAGCATGTCGGTAAGTGATGTCGAGCTCTTAGCAAAAGAAATACGGTTTTAAATTCTCGTGGTCTTTAGGAAACACGGTGAAATCGAAATTGGTGTTCAACAATCAAAATGAAACGAAAAAGAAACAGAACGAAGAAACGCCTTTAATTGCTGGGGGTGGCGGAGGTTACCAGTCTGATTCCGATATATCGCGATATTCGGACACGGAAACCCGAGCCAAGTGCAGCAGCAGTAATAACGGTCAGGAGCGGAAATCCGGAAAAAAGAGTTCCGTGTTCAAAGAATCGATCGACAGTATCGGGTCTGGTTCTTCACTGGCAGAGATGATGTCGAAAGATCCCCAAGACACAACCTTCGTCAGATTCACATTTCACGGTAGCAGATCCAGTCTCAATAATCAATTGATGGCCAGTCAATCCTCAACCGCCACATTGGTTCCTGTTCACGAAAGTATCGTCGAATGTTTTGAACCGCCAGCTCTCACAGTCCAATCTTCAGTCTTGCAAATGGATTCAATAAATTCAGACGTTCCTCAAAATTCTTCGCAACTGTCCAACTCAGCTTAAAACTTGTTTTCTTCTCAAATGGTGGCCAACTGAGCCGGAAAAATGTACAGAATTCGTCTTTCTTACCTCATCCTGATTCCCTCTTAACAACTGGTGTCGAAGGTTTGAATAAATTAAAATTATTTCATGTTATTCTTCAGAAGTTATCAATCACCCAGACTCGGTACATTTACTTTGATAATATTTTGAGGATTATTGATTCTAATGTACGATGTGCCAATTGATTTAGCTCAACAGGACAAAGCAATTGATTTTAATGCTAAACAATAAGATGTAAACAACAAAAATATAATTTATCAAATAACTAATACCTTCCGTACTTATCATTTGACTTTTGACACAATAGATATTAAAATTTTGACTAACAATTACCAGTAGAAATGCATTTGACCCCAACTTTATACATACCGTAGAAAATGCTACTTATCAACGTAAATTGGATGAAAATAATCTAATACTTGTTTATTTTCAAATTATCTCATGTTCTTTTGAGTTATAAAATTCATTTATTTCCGTTGAATGGTAAGCGTCATTGATTATTGTCTAATTATTTAAAATTACACAAATAACATAAGAAATATAATTAATCATACGAATGAAGACTATAAAAGTTTTAGTTTTGAGAAAATTAGATTTTAAATTCTTCCGGAATGTGTATAAATATTTCTAAAACTATGGGAAACGTTTAAAATCAGATAAATCCAAAATTTAAAACCACATGAATTAAAACCTAAGAAATCAATTTATCCTTATGAGTATATAGAAATTACATTTAAATGATTTTAATTAAACAATCTGACAAATTATTATCAAATAAGATCGATGTTAATCGACCTTAATCCAATTGAAGAAGTGTGGGGAATTCTGAAAAGAAAGTCTGGAGTTTATCATGACTTGTGATACAACAGAGTGTAAATGGAGCTAAATCTCTTGAGAACAGTGTCGCGTTAATTGATATTATGTCCAATCGAATGGAACCTGAATTGAAACCAAAAGGTAGATAAACCAAATATTGACAATATGAGCAAAATCTGTTCACATGTATATCACTGTGATTATGTATAAATATATATCTATTTACACGGTTTGTTAGTTTAAGTGTATTGTTCTTTTGTGGAAACTTATTTCCTCTTCAATACGAGTTGTTATTCATTAGAAACCAATAGGATATATCAAAGATATGAGACTTAGAATTCCAAAATTAAAAACATAAATCGTTACTAACGAAATTCTTTACTATATGAAGACAGTAAGGGTTTTTTCAATTAAAAAGTTTACTTATGGTAACTTAAACAAATACATGACCTTTGGCATTTTCATTACACATAAACCTTAAGGTTATTATATTAAATTAATGTTATATATATTAAATAAAATCTGGATAATTAAACGATATAATGACTATATAAATCTTTACAACGTCTAGCTATGGCAAGTATGTTTTGGCTAGTTACGTTTCAGTTTATTATATAGGGTTTTCTGGTTTATTTAATCCAATACAAATTTAATTTAAACTATATCCAATTCAACTTAAACTTTGTCCAATTTAATTTAAACTTTTTAAAATCTTAAATTTCAAAATGACACACAAAAAACGATTAGAAGATTTTGTTAGAGAAGTTATTATTCGAAAATTTAATAATGAAAAAAGTCCAATGATGATAGCAGAAAAATTATACATGTATGCTAACAGCAGTACTGTAAAATCCGTGATTTCCCTGAACAAAAAATGTAAGACTGGCTAGGTAAATTTATTCAATTTATAATTCTTTATAGATGGAAGAATTCAAACTTTTAAAAATAGATTACCGAGAGAAAGAAGATAACAGTTGAAGCTTCTCAGTATGTGGCTGATAGCATAGCTGAAGATTGCAGTGTAACATTGAAGACTTTACAATCCGTATAATTTCTAAGTTATCTTTTTAAGGAATAGAATAGTAACCATTATTACCAAGCTCATTATAAGAAAACGGGGCTGATGTTAATTTTATTCAAAAAGAATATTAATGGTCAAAATAATATGGAATTAAAAGAAAACATATAATTGGCCATAAACTTTTTGATTGTCATATCTCTTTCATTTCTTTCCTATGGATTCGACTCAAACTAGATTTTTTCTCCGACTGTAAATGCTTCCATTGTATTTTTTGTACTTCTTTGAGTTGTCAAAGCGCTACCTGATATATTTTATCTGTACAGTTGAAACTCCTCTCGGACTATTTATCAAAATTATAATGTCATGTTTATGAGTTAGACTAGTTTCATATTATTATTGCATTATGTATATAAATTCATGTTACCACATCTATCAAACAAATTGCATTAGGTAATAGCTCATTGATCTTCCATCTGTACATGTTATTACTAAAGTGAGAATATATGGTAGAGTAGGAAAATGTTAGAAATTGTATAACTCTACTTTAGCCTATTTTATTTAGAACTCAGAACAGGCTTTTTATCATTTTATGCCAGCTGTAACAGTGAACTCAAGTTTTCTCGACACCAATTTTAATTTCTTAAATATTTCCGTAGACCTCCTCAAAAGGAAAAATTAATAACAAGATTCGACTTTTTAAAACTAAAATACGAGACTAAGCTCCTCATAATTGATAAATTTACTTCAGATCATCAGAGCTTTGGTTCTATTTAAAGGTTATGCTGAGTATCCAATTAAGTTTTATGAAATTGATGGGTATGGTTATACTTTAGTAAAGAGTGCCATATCAAATAGTAAATAATCAATCGAAACATTAGATATTTATTATTACGAGTCTTTATAATGAGTGTTCAAGGCAAATGATCATAGGGAATCATAGATTATTAGGAATCAAAGATCAAGGCATGTTTTAAATGACCGAAGGTCACAACTATACTGATCGTCATAATTTTTCTAACATTACATATTTAAGTATTATACAAATAAAATGTTTAATTTTTGTCAAATTGTGCCAGTATGATAGCAGTAGTTTTGTCAGCTACATGTGTCATATTTTCCATGCAGTTATTATAATGTGCTATAAATAAAATAACAAAGGTAAATAATGTAAATTTTTTAAAAAAGCATAATTTTTAAAACACCTAATATTTATTAAGAACATATTATTTGTTACATAAGGAACCTCTTTTTAATAAAAACTGTACATAAACGTTTTCTATAAGATTTATACAAATCTGTAATTTTTGCACGTTGGTATTGATTAATGTCTTACACAACATGTTTCAGTTTTGCTGACAATTATTTGATATTTTGAAATTGTGGACAGTCGTAGACCTGATCTGAAATTAATTTCCAAACGTCTTCAGCAATGTTCAAATCAGGACTTTTAGCCGGCCAAATTAAAATATTAATACCACTAGATTTCATAAATTCATTGATTTTGGCGTATTTGTGAACAGCGGAATTGTCCTCTTGTAGCCAAAAATCTGTACCAAAATTTAATTTTAAAATCAGCACAGTACTTGTCCTTAGCAGCTCTATATATGAATTAAATTTCCCTTTGATAACATTATAGTATAGTAAGCCATTGGGTAGTGTCATCATCCAAACCAAAATACCGCCACCCCTGCATTGTCTGCGCAGTCGACCAATATCTTCATTTTTTGAAATATATGTTCGCCAATCATCAGGCTCATCTAAACTAAATCCTTTTTCGTCCGTGAAAACAGTTTTTTTCCAAAAGATGATTTTCACTAACCCAGGTACTTACTTTCGCTAATCGGTCTTTCTTATGCTTCTTACTTAAATAAATTATTGATGATATTTTTTTATATCTCATTCCAATTCTTTTCATGTGCCTTTGAATAGTTGAAACAGGAATGTTCAAATCACATTCATTTTTCAATTTCTTTGCATTTACCTTCTTTTTGCTTTCTTTTAATTTGCCTATATTTCTTTTAATAAGTAATTTCTCTCCTTTACTTATTGTAAATTTTGATCCAAGTTTCTTGCAGATATCATTCTTTACGTAGGTACATAAATTAATTGCGGAATTTCTTGATATCTTCATAATTATCGCAATTTGACCGTCACTGAAACCGTCTTCTTTCAAAGCCAAGGCTTGTGTTTTTTCAGACAAACTTTTCATTTAATTACTAAAATTTAAAAGCATATATAATGCACAAATATTAAATAATTACATGTGGTTTAAATAAATATTATTAAATGCATAATAACGAACTGTTTTAAAAATGATGTTTTATTTTAAAATGTATATTTCAACCAAAACTTAATATATATTATTTAAACAATTAATATTTCTATTATAATGAAATATATTTTACTTTGAAGTAATATACAATACACTTGACCTAGAGATTATACTTTAATACAATTATTTAACATGATTATAAATAATTATTTTGTGTTAGAAAAATTATGACGATCAGTATATCTTGGAATGAGCATTCATGTGCAGAAAAGTTCTTAATTGCATTTCGAGATCATTGATGTCGTTTTTCTATATTGTCTGATCAGAATAAGAAAGATCAGACCACGAATTGACATTTTCATTGTTGACCAAAGGCCTTATTTATTCATTTTGCTTGCATTTTGAGTATGTTGTTACGTGATAAATAACTCCGCCTAGAACGAGAAGATGTAGAAAAAGCCTTTCACAAATTGGCCAAGGAAACCCTTATCACATATATTTCCTTAAAATCAAGTCAATTATCCCAACAATCATATCGCACTGCATAAGACCCTTTTATAGTAAACTTTATTTTGTTAGTTCGACACATTTAGAATACCTTCGGAACTAGATTGATCTTGATTAATCAATCAAATGACATTACCCCTTACAATACTGATTTTTTAGATAGATCCAAAACTTTATTCATTTGACCCATTACACTCAAATCATGTCATAATTCCTGGTAATGATTCTAGTAAAATGCAGTTTTGAGTTTTTCGACCGTTTTGACTTCAGTCAGTAATAACGTCAACATTGTCCTGATCAATCAACCAGCGATTTGTGAAAGTTTTTAAAAAACCCTTGTAACGCGAATCGATTTAAACATATGTAATTGATAATATCAAATTTATTCATACCGTGAAATAAGTTATATTGGTGATTCCAATCTACAGCTTGAAAAGAATTAAGTTTTGATCCAAATTTTTATATTTAAGAAATTCATGTTGTTCCATATCTTTATTTAAGATGTTTTACGGGCTTTATTAATCAATATCAATTTATATTATAAAAAATGACCTTGACCTCTATTTGTTTTACTAAATTAATTTAATCCAAGATTTTCCAATAATCTTTGCGTATAATGAAATCTAGGAAGGATAATGAAAGATTAAGAGTAGCAGCAAAGTGGTTTATTAAATGTGATCCATTAAAGAACACTGGATAATTATTTTGTCTTTTAAATAGTAATAAATGATGATAAGCGTTGGACTGACCCTGTGAGCAAAACTTTCGTTATCCTAGACCATGGGCAATGATAAAAAATAAAATATACAAACACTTTGTTTTTTTTCATAAGATAAATATTCTTATGACAAAGACATCGTCGAAATATTTCTCTCCAAATTATAAAAATAAATAATTTTAATAATATATTATTTAGAAGAATATAAATCAATTATGTTTTCCTAAATCTTGTCACAGACAATTTCGAAGCAAATGAAGACCTTTCACCAGAACAAGTTAAAGGTAAGTGGTAAGTGACGGTTTGAATCGTTTTAGAACCAGTTTTCAACGTTTCTGTCACTTCAAAGTGTACCCCTTGATTAGCAATGACCCTTTCTGTGAATGGATAAAACGGTCTGAGATAAAAGCATTTGACTTGAACTATTTGGTTATCCGGAATTCTGAGTTCCATACTGTGATTCCAGGATGGTGAAGAGCACTGATCAAAGGTTCCATAAATAACGGTTAAGAAACCTTGGATATCACAAGGCGTTGGCATTTCAATTCCTTCAAAACTTCGATGAATCAAAGGGAAAATGTATTTTGTTGGGAAATAGAGACTGTCATGGCTTTCGAAACTTATGGTCGGATCAAGTTCGTTAAAGATAAAGATGTTCAAATACGGATATCCAAATTGACGGTGTTTAAAAAAGTGTTCGCAACGTTTATAGAATTTCCACTTTTCTCTTCCTCCTTCTGAATGGTCCTTCAATTTGTGGGTATCATCCAGTTCTGCCAGAGCTCTTTGCATTGTTTCCTTTTGTTCTCCACTGACCAACAATTCTTAATCGAGATTTTCAGTCATTGATATAAACTACGATAAATCAAAATCAAAATCATACCAATGTCGTCATCCCAAGGGATCATACCCTGGTGTCTGTAGACGCCAAGCAGAGAGCCTCCATGCAAGAAATATGTGACACTATACTTTTCCATTTGTCGTTTGAGGAGCTTCAATAAATCCAACATTTTTGTCTTCTGTAGAGAGGTCATCGTAGGATAGAAATGGTTCAATTCTGACTTGTCAGGCTGCCTTTCCAGTGAATCTTTTGTGGATAATTGAGACTTTGCAGAGCCCATCAATAAGAGAATAAAGATATAAACTGAAAAGAGAAATATCACAGTCACACATAAGGCTAGTTTTTTATATTTTCTCATTCTGAAGAAAGTAATTTATCACGTAATATTAATGCAAAGACATTGAATAAAACAGTCTCTCACATTTACTCAAGGCCTTAGGTCAATAATGAAAATGTCAATTTGTGATGAGCTTTCTTATTCTCGAACTGAGAGACGAGGCCATTTCAGTCAATCGTTTTGCAGAGTGATATTTCAAAAATTATTTATTTTTGGTAGAAAAGTATTTTAAAGAATTATCACGAGGATTGAAACTATATTTTTAATTGGACATGATTATTTAATTTTTATTATATTTCATGAATTCTATTTTATACACACATCATCATTTTATATAATAATATTATCGATATAATTATTGTTAGCCAATGATATGTGATCGATATTTTATCGAATTCCTAAGTCAAGATTGAATGTAATATTTATTTCACAAAACATTGTTTTGTAGTTTTTGACATAATATTATTTAATATTTAAATTAATTAATTATATTAATATATTTTAGGAAAGTTTTTAAAATTAATTAATTGAATGACAGACTTTAAAATTTGAATTCACACACAATACTTATAAATAAATAAATTTTAATATATATAAAATATAAGTAATTAGCTCAAATTTGGAACTGTTCTTGGGGTATAGATCAGAATTATTATAATAAAATATATTACAGTAAACTTAAATTTTATATTATACTATATTTATCTCTTTAGATTCGAGCTTTCACCAACCGTACTGCATGGTGGCCCATTAATGTTGACAATGATCGTGTTTCTTTTAGAATCAAAATATAAATTCCAAAAACTTCTGTTTCAACTGTTATTGAGTTAATGAAAATGGGCCAGGGTTAGGGAAACGGGTCAATTTTTGCCCAAAAGATTTATTCTGATTGAGAGCAGTTCTACTACAAATCTGAATATTCAATTAAATCAAAAATGCTTCTTGTTTTATTATCACCTAATCTTTTATCATCAGATGATATTATTGAAATTTTGGATCGTATTTTTGACTGCCTCGATCAAGAAAGATACTTAAAAAACAAAGCAAATAATTAAATAAAAATTTGATTGGCAATTCCTCTATTGAATAATTTGTAACTACATCCATTCACATAGACGTAATTACCAAGACACCCTTCAATGACACAATCTTAGTCTTCAGTTTCCCTAAGTCGATTGAATTATTTGAGTGTGAGGATCTTTAGATAGTTGAGAATGGGCTTCATTGGCAGCACCATGAAACAGAATCAGCTGTTTCTTCTTGATGTCCATTCTTTGAATATTTGATATATTATCTTAAAACATTAACAATGTAACATAAGTATTACCTAATAATAGTAACAGACTGTTTTCTCTTGTAATCAGAATTGCATTGGATGGAACACCCATCACTGTGCTGTTTATTAATTAAATATCATTTCGACATGAAAAAATCGGTCAAAAATATGCTTGATGTAATCTATCGGTCAAAGAAGATATTTGTTTGTATTTCGGTCAAATAAACATGATCCGAAATTTTTCATATTGATATAAACAAATATTATGCTTATCTGATTTTGTGCCGGTATTTGCTCTTTTATTATTTCATTTTTATTTCTCATGTTCTTATACATATGCATAGACTTTTTATATATTTTATTTATACCTTTATTTTTATCTTAAAATCAATTTTCTTCTTTTTCCTATAAAATAAACTCATCATATTTATCATTTTTATTATATTATTATTTATTTTTTTTATTATTATTATTATTTAGAAATTGATATTGTTTAAATATCTTTATTTCAAAATAATGTTCCGTTTTTTTAATTCCATCTGAATAATTTATCAGTGAAAGATTACTTAATTGATTTAATTTTAGAATTTACGTTAATGTTTGGCTGGCTCAAGGAACAAAACCCATTAATAATAATAATAAAAGTAATAATAATAATAATAATAATGAGTTAAGCTAAATTTGCTTGTTTGAATATTAAATAAATAGTTTTGAAATCCAACTTGTTATGATGCAATTAAAAGAAGATTTAACTGATGATTGCTGTTAATTTCTTTCTGAGAATTGATAAGGCACCCACTTTCCTGCCTTCTGAATCTTTTCCATATCACTCAAACGTTTTGAAATAGGATGTTGAGTAACATTTAGTGATGCAGCTAATGCTATTTGAGATCATCATCTGAGGGCATCATCTTTATCCAACAAAACGTGCAAATCATTGTCTTGAAATTTTTTTGGCTGGTTTCCGTGGGGTTTGTCGATCAAATCAGAGTTACCGTCTTTGAATCGGTTAAACCAGTTCTAAAAAGTTCTTTCGTCTAAAGCATTGCTGCTATAAGCCTCTATCATTAGTTTATGCGCATCACTAGCATTTTTCTTTAAATGAAATAAGAAAGCAGTGCATCCCACATATGTTGTTTCTCAGCTAAAAATTCTGTAATCAAAATGAAAATTATTAAATTATTTTAAAACGTGTTCAGAAATTCTTACATTGTTATAGATAGCGCTTAAGATGTATATTATTTAAACAACAATATAATTTACATTATTTAAATTAAAACTTATGAAAAATAATAAAAAATAAA
>JBBMKC010237896.1:0-21421 GCA_037834085.1 Bipalium vagum | reverse complement strand
TTGTGCAAATGATGGATATTATTTTAGTAACTGATATTTGTTTTGTGCAATAAAATTTTTAAAAAGAATTTTTTATTGAAAACGCTCATTTTTTATGGGACACCCTAATAATAATAATCATCAATTTTTGTCAACAAATATATATTTGTTAAAGATCAATTTTGTTTTACTTTGAAATTTTATTACACACTATAAAGCCTTCTGATTTGAAATTACTTTGTTGAGTTTCTACCGATCAAATTCGATATTGTTAATCCCATAAAATTATTTACCTTTAGTAGAAACTTAAAATTTTTAGAAAAATCAATATTTTTATTTAATATTATTTTCTATTATTGCTGGTATTTACAGCCCTGAACCAATTTTTAATATTTATAGTTTATCATGTTTATATCATTTTTGTCATTTATAAAATTGGTTTTTAACTATCTACCTATATATATATGTTGGGTTTGCCAAGGACACGAACCGAAGAGACCACTAGGATTCTGAAATAATATTAATCATAAAAGTAATTTAATACTATTCCGTAATAAAAATATATATAATATGAAGGTTTTCGATGATAGCAGCTCTTTTATCGCACCATATTTATTTATGGTATCCATATTTTCCATTTTAAAGTCAAAATTATCGATGTAAACAAAACATATTTCAGAATTCCATGATTTCTAATATTAGAAAAATCTCAATTTAAATGTTTTCCGAATTCTAGCACCGCACTCTGTATAAATAAATAAAAATTGACGTTATCTCCCTTTAGAGATAACATCAGACAACAATTAGGATCGGAAATTATTGGAATATTCGGGTAAATAGCCTTCTTTGACGATAGGAAATTGGCCCAAGGAAAAGAGTAAATCGATTACAAAGTTAAAATTGTGTCAGAAGTTTTATAAAGGATATTCAGATTGATCGTAAGTATTTTTTGAAACATACAAATCGAGCTGTAGCAGGATTATTCAATGGGTCCATTGGAGTCAGAGAATCTCTAGGTGACCATACAGAGCATAGCGGACGATCCGGGGACCCGTTGACCGTTGCAGTGAGAATAAGATATTTTGTTTTGTTTTTCTTTTGATTTCTTATTTTTCTTATATTTCGATATGATTTTATTTTTACTAATTTCAGTACTTAATTTAATTTGATTCATAACATTACTTGACACCAATTTGATTTTGTGTTATTGATATTATTTTATTGTGATAAAATTCTTGTTTATTAGAATTGTGTTTTTATTTCTTTCCTATTATTTTGTTACATTAGGTGGGAGTTAAGTGTACTGTGGTTATTTATATAAAGTATACATTTTAAAAATGTAATATATTTTAGATAGCATGAATGCATCAAACATGAAACAGATATATATATATATATAATAATGACTGCTTATATATAAACATTATTAAGTTTTAGTTAGTATTTAGAGCAATGGAATTAAAATACTTTTTTATTTTGGTTCATAAACATTTTGCGTTTAATATTATTATATCATAAATAATTTCTATAATTATTTGAGATACAATTTAAATTATTTATTAGTCTCACAAATACTTAATTAATTTAAGTAAAAACTTGAGAATCAAACTCAAGAATAAAGAAATCATAGTATTTCTTTTATACAAATTAAGATCTTAACACTTTTAGGAGATCTCTGAACTTATCAAGATAAGATTCTTAACTTTAAGTAATAATTAAGTAACTCTAACAAAATATCGTATTTTGACATTTGATATTGTTATATTTTATATGAAATTATAAAAATTATAATAATTGAATATTTAATTATTAATTATTATTAATAATTAAATTTTTTAATTTACAATGATTTAATTGATTTACAACATTATTTCACATCATAAAATAAAACTTTTCAATTTAATTGATTTCAAGTATTCTGCTATTTGATTAATTGCTTCTGTTTTTAATTTAAAATTGTTTTCACTCATCAGGCTCAAGCTAACATGGGAATACCATCAGTGAGGACAACAGATCACTTGGTCAGTTTTGATCAATCAAATTTGATCGTCAACAAAGGAGTAACTCTGCGTCTCAACCGGAATTCAATCAAGTTCTGTGGTCGGTCCAGGCTAACACGAGGATACCATCAGGTTTGTAAATTAATCCCTGTTAACCACTGAAGACGTTGACGGGCATGGTTTTCATAATAGTCATCTGAAATCTGATATCTTCCATGAAGACTATATATAATAGTCTTTTCTTCTATAGCAGTCGTCGGTTTTTCTATTTATATTTGTACCAATGCTTTGTAATATAACATTGTATAATTTTTTATAAATTAGGGCCCGACAATTGATCTTTTTCGAGGTTTTTTGAATGTTAGAATTTATTCGTTTTGACGTATCTATCAACAGAAATATAGGTGTCTACAGCCTTCAGTAAATACTCTTATTTGATGTAGTTCTCGTTCTTGAAAAAATACTTATTGTGTGTAATTTAGCAATAATATATATAAAATAACTACAAAAGTTGTATATTTTCTGTAAAAAATATTTTAAAAATTAGATAAATATGAGTAATGGAAAAAAAGAGCGTCGCTTAATGAATTTTTTGATTTATGTTAATTAAAGCTATTAGGATTAATAAAATGGCTCATGTTTTATTCATCAATCAAAAAAAGATTTTGTTTTAAACAAAAACATTCGTCAAAAATATGAACTAGCAAAAATATTAAGTGTCATCAACGTATTAAGATATTGTTTTAATTTTATTTGACTATTGAAATAAATTTCTAATTTATGTTTGACTATATCAATTTCAAATTAATGATTCGCAAATTTTAATGGAAAACAGTGTCATTTATTACATATAATGACTTGAAATTTATTACTTTCAATCTTAAAAAAATATTTTGAATGTTTTCAAAGTTCAGTAAAATAAAATTCTTTGTTTTATAAAAAAAAACCAGACAATATTTACAACTTATTTTTTAGCTAAATAATTGAATTAATCATTACTTAAATGTTTAAAATTATTTTTTTCTAAAGTTTTAAACAATAAGAATTTTTTATTTTAAAATAGTAATTTTTATTATAATAATGAGTTTTAATAATAATAAAATTTAAATAACTTAAGCAATTATAATCAATATATAAATATTTCTTTTTAAAAATATCAATAATTTATACTCCGGAAAACTGAAAACATTGATTAAACGAACTTTATGCTTGATTATATGATTCCTTTCTATGTAAAATAAAAACCTCAATTTTTTTTTATTAAAACCCTAATCTTTATAAAAGTATATTATTATTATTATTGTAATATTAAGATAAAAATATGAGTATTTAAAAATAGAAACCTTAAATTTCTATGAATAGAAATAAAGATAAAAAATATATATGTATTAAAAAATAAATAAAAAAACAACATACTAAAAATAATAATTTTTAATTATATAAGCCTGTGGTATTAAAAAGTCACTCACCAAAATTTTACCAAAAAAATCCAAGCACGCAAAATTATCATGCATAAATCACGACAAATAATCGATATAAATAGTAAAATCAGTGATTAGTGATAAAAAAAACAAAAATTATTCCAACGACTCATCGAATTTATATTCAGGGATATACAAGGCTTTAAAGTTCAGTTTAATACTTTTAAAATTCAATTAAATAAGGCTAATTACCAGGTTGATTGTAATTTTTATGTATTGTAATTAATGTTTTACAATGATATGTAAAATGTATTGTAATTTAAAATGTAAGTAATTTTTATCATTATTATTAATAATATTATTTTTCACTTTTAATTTTTTTAATTTTTACTTAAAATTGTACAAGACTTTTAAAATAAATTCGTCACTCTAATAATCATTAGTTCATCGATACTATGATTATTTATTTTTGTTTTTAATATTTTTTTTATTCTCTTTTTCTGTTTACAATTTATACATCGGTTTGGCTGGTTAAATGTCCCCGGGCCTTTCCACAGATTACTAAGTGAAAGGATTTTCTAAGAACCTTAAAGATTTTAATTAAATATATTGCTATTACTTAATTGTCATTGATAAAGATTATTTACTTTATCGATTTTTATTTATTAATCAGATATATTCATGAATATTATAAATAACTCAGTACTTATTTGATTAAAATTTTATATTATTAATTATTGACACGTTATTATATAGTCATTCATAAAGGACTGACACTATACATTGGCTATAATTTTTATTGCAAAAATACCATCGTATATATATTTGTTTTAATAATATCTATAAATATTGATATTTCAAAATGCAAAATTATACAATCCAGCAACGCATAAAAATTGTCAAAATTTATTATCAGAATGGGTCATGTTTTGCCGAAACAATTCGAAAATGCAGTACTGCTTTTGGTCATCTGTGACTTGACACCACTAGACCACTTTCTTTGGGGTTATCTTAAAGATAAGGTATACGTCAACAAATCCCAAACATTGATGAGCTAAAAAAGAAATTCGAAACAAGATGGCTGAAATTTCCAAGGGCCAATGCAAAAATGTCATAACAAGAATCAACCTGTGCTTGTACGGACAAGGCACTCATTTGTCAGATGTCTTGTTTCACAAATAACTTCATTGCTCATATTTTTGAATAAAGTTAAATCTGTTTCAAAATGTTTTATTGATAAATTAAAATGTCAGTCTTTTATGAATGACCCTATATTTTTACTTTATTTTTACTGATTTTTAATAAATTTATTACTATTAATAAATGTATACTGAGATCAATCCAAAATAACAAATCGCAAGAGAACCAAAATATTTTTGTAATTATTTTATTATTAATTTAATGCTATTATTGCAGAATTTAAAATTCAAATTCTTTAAACCTTAAACTTTGATTGAAATCTCCATTGAATTTTTGATCAATAATAAACACACGTTATAAAATTAAGTTAAAATGATATATTTTGACCATATCTGAGTCTTTAAAAATTATCAATATTAATACAAAGATAATGATTATAATTATTTTGCGTATTTATATTTATTTATTAAAGACCTTATGATTTTAAAATGTGCAAATTTCAAGATCCAAGGATCTGAAAGAGCTTTAGTAATTATTGGAAAAATCTTAACATCAATATATCATGCAAGGTGTATCAAAATCATAAAGATAACGCTTACTACAAGAAAAGAAAATTTTTTCGACAACCTATCCCTGAGACTTTCTGCATTTTTTCCTTCCATTAAAAAGTTTAATTCTTTTGGTAGATTTTGTCGTGTTTCCTCAGCCAACCATTTCAAATTCATTTGGGGAAATATTTCGCTAATCAATGAAAAAAGAAAATCCATACACATAATATCAATCGTAGAATGATCTTTCACTTCTCTATGTTGAACCTGGAGAAAAGAAAAACTATAATTGAATGAGATAGAGAGAAAGATTGATTTTTGTAATTTTATGATCCCTGAAAGATAAGTAATTTCCTACTTTAATAGCAACTTCTAAATTCGAGCCTCTCAACCTTCCATAATGAACTTGAGCCAATGACGCAGTACCAATGGGAATAGGTGATATTTCAGAAAACACTTTACACGGCTGCAAAAATACAATACATACTTTAGACGGAATAGATGAAAAAAAAGTGTTTATTCTTAAATTCAATTTGACATATTTAGTCAAATAATAAAAATAAATCAAAAATCAAAAACGCAATATTAATAATAAAATGATTAAAGTAAAGAAAATTTTATTTTCTATTTAGGAATTGATTTTCAATATAATATTGATTTTAATAACAATCGATATTTTCTCTTTATTATTTTTAAGTGTAAAATTGTTTTGACAATACTATTGAATATTTTTCGTCCCTTTATAAACACCATTCTTCATTTTAAATATACAATTTTTGGATAGTTTTTCTTTCCTGAATATGAAAGTGATTATTTTGTAACTCGTTTCTTACGTGGTTTTACTTTTTAATTTTTTTGTCTTTATTCTAATATAATAAAGTTTATTTTAATCAGAAAGTGATTGTATTTTATTTATTCAATCGATTATCAACATAGAATTCGAAGCATTTAACACAAATAATATTAAAGTAGCGAAGATATGTTATCTAAAATTAATAGATTTTCTGGATTTCGATATTAATAATATAATAATTAAAAGATTTTCCACATTTTTGTAAATAAATCCCTCTTTAACTAGAGCGGTAGAGGATTATTTTACATTTTTACCCTAATGGGGTTTTATTGTGTTTCTGTGACAACAACTAATTCTACCTGCAGCGGGTTAATTATTTTTTGTTTTACCTCAACAGCATTATTTTCCGCAGCTCCTTTGATGCTCTCACAGAAACGGCGAATCAAATGAGTTTACATCTTACCTATTATTATTTTTTATTATGATTTTTTGAGTTCTTGATTTGATATATTTGATTAAGATTTGATGCTTGAATGATATTATTAATAAACGTAATATCATCATATAACCATCATTTTATGGAGTTTTGGCACCAATTATTCTCCAAAGTAATAGTGTGATTTATTTATTTTGAAGATATTGTGTGAAGATGGCATACAGTAATGGACAGCAACTTATAGGTATTAAGATTTGGCGAAATGTTGTCTAACTTAAAGTTGATCGTGAGATATTATTTGATTAGCATTGGTATCTTTTCCTCTGATTTTTTTCTTAAGTTTTTTTAATAAATCTTAAATATTTTTGATTTTGCTCATGGGTTATGATTCCTATAGATACAATCTCGTTAATATTAAAATACTAACAGACTTTTTCTCTGAAAAATCAGCAAGGAATACATCAAAAAATTAAAGGGACAGAAAAATATCAAAATCTAAAGAGAATCGTGAATTAGTGGAAAAGTGAATAAATTTATGGAAGTCCCTGGTCATTTAAAAAAATTAGATTTAATTGTATTTTGTTTAAGTTCTATACTATTAACTTTTTAAATTATAATTTTTCTATTGTTGGTTGATAATTTAATTTTTTAATTCTGTGTAAATTCTTATATTGATCAAAATTTATTATTGGTTTTAAAAAATGTTATTTTTCTAATGCTTATTATAACTTTAATGAATTTTTAAAAAAATTTTGTTCTAAATAATATTGATTATTTCTGACTCATCAAATCGATTTTATTGCAAAAGCACTAAAATAATAAATGTGGTGGATAATTTCTAACTCACATTTCCATTTTCTAAGATCGTTATAAATTTAATTCTATTTCAATTCTATTGTAATGTTTTTGAAGATTCTCGAAACTTCACCTTATTTTATTGATTTAATATAATTTATATTCTTAAATATTTTGAAATTTTACCACTTCGAATCAAATAAAAACGACTTTGATGAAGAAAAACATTTAGATTCGATCCGTCACGAAAAAATTCAATAAAATTTTTCTTCGTTTAAATACTGAGTATTTTATTGCTAATTCATTATTTATTGATTTTAAAAAAATTAAACTTTTAATAAATTTGAAAAATCGATTAATTCTCAGAAACAATGTAACGACCTAAGAATTATTGATAAATCGATCAAATCTCTTTCATTCTAAGTCCGAATTTATGAATTTATTAATTTCATTTTCGGTATGTTTAAATATTAGTAAGTGATTGTAACATTTTTAAATTATAAATATAAGTTTCCGGTGGACGCGGTCCCAATTTATTTTCCATGCTCATGTTTATTCATTGAAGTAAAATGTGCAAGAGTGAGCCAATATAAAACTGCTTCAAGGTTTGGTTCATCCTTGCGGATTGCCTGACTATTCGTCATCCATGAGAATACTTTATTTTTCCATTAATTACTTATACAAATAATGTCACTGATCTTCATGGGTCAATGCTATCTTGACAATGATCACCAAGAAACAATGGTTCATTAGTATAACAAACTTTTGATCAAACTCTGATTTTGTTGTGTTTTGACAATTTTATTTTATTTTTTTGGTTAATATTTATTTGTATGTTGTTTAATAGTTTAATATTTAAATTAAAAATGTAACTTTCATTTATTTTGGGATTTAATAATTCTGTTATTATTTTGAGTTAAATTCTTTGCATGATGAATATAAATAACTAAAATTAAATTAAGGATTTCTATAATAAAAAGAATAAGGATTAGGATAGAAATAATAGGTTAAATAAAGGATTCATGAAGTCAGAAAAAATCAATAATAATATATAAATTTTGATTATTAGTCAATTTTATTAATTCAACTAACGAATTACCTTAAGGTTAGTGAAGCTTAAAACAATAAGCTCAGCGATCTATAACTGACATCATCCACTGCGTCTGATTTAATCACTGAGCATAAATCTGTGGACAAAACTTTAAATGTGAAATACAACGTAAGGAATAGTTAGCGCAGACTTTCAACTAAATGCCATATAAATTTCATGTAATCCACTTAAGTTATTGATTAAATGTATCAATTCTAATTTATAATCAACTTTAGCTTAATAATTTGAATTCTAATAATAAGAAATGGAACAAAGAGCAACAATCAAATTTAATTTTAAATGTGGGAAAACAGCAATAGACATATGGAAAAGATTGCACGAGTCGTAGCAAGGTCTTTGAATGCTTTTCAATGTTCAAGAATGGCCGTGAATCACAGGAGGATAATGAGAGATAGGGTGGTCACACCACAAGTATCAACTAAAAGAATGTGGATTAAGTTCGAACTGTAATGATAGGAAACCGCAGAATAAACCTTAAGTGTTATCGGTAGATGTCAGTTTAAGCGCTGGAAGTGTCCACAATATCGTTCATGACTTTCTTGGAAAACTAAAATTGTGTACGAAATTCGTTCCACACTTTTTGGCGTCAGATCAAAAGCTGCAATGTGCACAAGGTTCGCAATATTTTCTTCAACATGCCGACCGTAATTCAAATTTTATAAAAAACATTGTTAGAGGCAATGGAGCGTGGTGCTTACAGTATGATCCATCAAAAAAACGTCAAACAACCGAATGGCTTGAACAGAATGAAAGAAGACCGATAAAAATCAGATTGACGAAGTCGAAAATTAAAACAATGCTTATCGTATCTTTTGATTTGTGGGTAATTATCAATCGTGAATTTGTTCCGCAAGATCAAACGGTAACTGGATATTTTATCAAGAGGTCCTGAAACCACTTTTGAACAGAATTCGAAGAGTTAGACTGGATTATGCGTTATCATGTGAATGATTCCTTTTGCGTGACAATGCACCTGTACATACATCACTTATCGTTTCACGATTTTTGACGAAGAAAAAGGTTTCCATGATCAACCATATTCACCCGATCTAGCTCCGACAGACTATTTTCTTTCTCTGAAGATGAAAGCAACCCTTAAGGGCAGATTTTTTGATAAAATTCAGAGAAATATAACAAGATTTTTGAAATTGATTCCAAAAGAGGAGTAACACAACGCCTTCCAGAGGTTGTATGGATGATGCCAGAAATGTATAAAGAGAGAAGGGTTATATTTTAAAAATTAAATTTTATTTTCTCTCATTATTTTTGGCTTTTACAACATAAGTCACGGAACTTTTTGAACCTACTGTATATATATTAGATAATTCTTTTGAATAGAATATTTACTTTACCATTTTCTTAGTTTTCAAAAAAATTTTAAATATATATATTTAAAACAAATTTTGAGTGGAAATTAAATTTGCTAGTAAAAAAGTTAAGTTGAATATTAAAGTCTATATTCTCTTTAGTTACCATTAAAATAAAAAAAATGTATTCAATTACATAATTTATAATAGTAAAGATGGACTTTCAATAAAATTAATTGAATAAGGATTGATGCCCAAACAGTAAACATGTCAGGATTGGGGTGGTTACATGTCCATATCAGAACATAAGTATTCTTCAGATGGAATAAAATGGATATGCAAGAAAATTTTTTCTATCAAAAAACAGAAACCTTAAAAAAGGAGATGTGAAATTACAGGAGGGACTATTTTTCTGGTACCCCTTTATCCATATTTTAGGTACAACATTTTGCATTGTTTATTTTATTATATATTGGATTTTTATGAACTCATGAGTTCAAAATGTGAACTTCTCAATTTTTCAGCAGTTAAGGTCAATGAAAACTCTTAACAAGTGACCTATTGGTGAAAAAAACCTTGGTGGTCATGGCAAGAAAGTGGAGATTAACTAATCCAAATTTGGAAAAAAAATACTAAAGGCTGCACTTGGGTTTTCGAAGGGTTTGAAAAGAATAGTTGCGTATACATGGCGATAGTGGATGACAAGTAATAATTACTTTTATAATTTTACATATTACGTTGTTGAGTTAGTTTCAAATTGTGATTTGCATGAAAATATATTAAAATAAGTATTATTATTATTGTTAATAAGTATTTTTATAATTAAAAGATAAGTAAAATATTATAATAACAAAAATAAATAAATATTCTTTCTTTCCTCTTTATTTAAAGTTAAAAGAAGGATAAAAATGTAAACTAAGATATCCATTAATAGATTAATTGTTGTTGTGTACTGAATTGTCAGGCAGCATTAACCACTGGCGAAATTGGTGAATTGTAGGAACTCGAAAACTTCCTATATATCATAGAGATGCTTGAACTATACAAAACAAAATAAACTGAGGTAAGAGTGGTAATTTGGAAAGAATACGATTGATTTTGGCGTTGAAAGAAGAGTGAGCGTTATATTAATTACATTTATATTATTGAATTAAATTTTAATTTTAATTTCGAATAAATTGAGAATTATTAAATTTTGAACACTTAAATTGATATTTCTTTAATAGGGAACTTTATTAAAATAACTTTTTTAAAGTGTTCCGATTTTTGACTTTGAGAAATTTGATTATAAAATTTATCCAAGAGGCTATCAAACATTAAAGTTTCATAACATTGATTCATTTTCCATGCAGCAAAGTCTTTGCAGGACCATCTTGATAATTCAGATTTCGTCAGTGGACCTAGTGCAGGCACAAAAAACATCATTTGTGCGGATTTTCTATTAATGTATAAGCTTTTAACTTATATGTTTATTGTTCCCCGAAGCGTACTCAGATCCAGTGCATATACAGGGTCTATCAAAAAAAGATTTACTACTTTAAGTCGCTATTTCTCCGTACATAAAAATTAAAAACCCAAGTAACTTTATTTATACCTTTATTTAAACACAGATATTACAAAAATTAATCCTATTTGTATGGAATGTGGTACTATCTTGCTGAAATTAAATATTCTCCACATTAAAATCATTCAGATAAGGCATAAGGAATGTTTCTATCACGTGTCGATATCTCTCTCTCCTGTTACTGTAACTGTTTTACATGCAACATTTTCGAAGAATTATGGACCTATTACACATCTTGCCTATATTCCACACAATACAATAACTTTTGCGAATGTAATGCTTCTGCCTTCAAAACATACGGTTGCTTTGTTTTTTAAATTCGACAATTTTGTTTATTAAAACACCTTTACTCAAGTGAAAATGACTTTTATCAGTCATAATGATTTTTCTCCCAAAATGAGGATTCGCAATTGATCTTTCTAACAACCAATTAAAATAATTCAAGCGACTTTGATGGTCTGATTCTTTAAGCTTCTGAACTATGATAAGCTTATAGGCTTTCATATGCAAATCTTCATGCATTATCCGCGACAAACTGGATTTTGAGAGGTTTAATTCCTGTGCTCCATGACTGATTGAGGTGCATTTATTGTCTTCAATGCTTTCTTGTGTACTTGCAATATTTTCAGGTATACGCGCAGATCCAGGTCGTCAGATTTTGGTGTACCTGCTACCGAGCCAAATGCTTCAAAAGCATTAACCAGGCTGTAAATTGTTGGTTTTGATGGAAATTTGGTTTTCCCAAATTTTGCATTTAATTTTTTAACGGTTACTGAAATTGAACTACCGCTTTGAAAAAATATTTTGAAAATTTCCGCCAATTGTTGCATATTATAATGATCTATATTTAATTTTCAAATGTTTAGCTAAAATAATGTTAAATAATAATTTATTTAAACAAAAACTACATAGTATTTAACATTTTAAAAGTAGTAAAGCTTCTTTTGGAAGACCCTGTATATTAACATCATTAAATTAATTTTACAATCGGATTGATCTGGCTCTGCAGGAATAATACTATAAATAGGAGTACATCCAGAAGAGAAATAGCATAAAATTATTCTTTTTGTGCGTTAGATTGATTTTGATATTTAAATAGTTCTCTTATGCATATTATTGCCGGTATGTAACGTGAAATATTTTGTCTCAGAACCTTTTGCTCCGGTGAAAACATTGGCTGGATAAGACTAAAGTTTAACACTGAAGAAGATTTTGTTTTTAATTTACTTTACAACATTTAGATTTCCGAAATAATTCAGGTAGCAACAGTTGCTCATTATTATTAAAAAAAAATGAATATAACCTTTTTTAACTCGTAGTATAATATAATAATAATTTATGTGGAAATACACATTAGTTGCAAAGTAATTAAATGACAGATAATGGGTTTTAAGAACATTTCCTTAAAAAATATATTCGGGAAATAATTTTTTCCTCAAAAAAGATAATTTTTTTCTCTATTTCCCTAATGGCATTAGAGTCATTAGACCCCTGATTTTGGCACGTTACTTCTATAGACAGTTTCTGCCGCCTAAAAGATTTTTTGTGGCTGACAACAGTAGCTTTATAATCATTTAATTGTTTCCCCCAGAAGCATTTAAATATTTCTCACGGAGGTCCTAAAATTGAATAATCGCATCCAATTTGGCCGGTGATTTTTAATTAGCTGATGTCGGCCATAAATGAGTTCACAGAGCTGAGAAGATGAAAGAAAGTTGTTGAATATAGTTTAAAGATTATTGAAAATTGAATATTGTTCAAAGAATATTTTTCTGAAAACATTTGAAGAACGACATGTTATTCACTGTTTTCAAAGACGACCGGGCTCAGTGAAACTTGCTCAATCACGAATGACCCGATTATGAAGCCATGGTTGATCCAAGAGCCTGTTAGTCCTATATCATGTAAGAATTTTTCAATTTATTTTGTCTATAGTTTTTTATTTTCTAGTTTGTATATTTATATTGATTTTTCCGTTTTATTTCAGCTCAATTTACAATTATTCAATATTTATTAATTGACTATATTTTGTTATAAGATACAGGGATGGAAATGTGGAGGCAAGAGCTGACCGATGTTATGATACGAGTTGAATAATAATTTGAACCTAACAATATGAAACATCAAATACATAAAAATTATTCATTTTATTTTAACACTAATATTGATATTATTATTAAACAACTTTTTCATATAAAAAAATTATTATTTTTAAATATTAGAAAATGTAAACCCAATCCAGTCTATGTTTCTCAAGATCCGTTGATGGTCTGACAAACTTAACTAACTAAATTAAAAAAATAAAAGAAGTCTCCCTAAACAGCTCAGTTTAGCTGAAGCTCTTTAATAAATTTAATAATAACAATAGTAAATACTCAAGAAACAACTATTTTCGCCAACTTCAGAATCAAATAAAAGAAATCTTTTTTGATCAAAATTCAGAATCTTAACACTATTAGATGAAGATTCGTTGCTTACCTAATGGATTATCAAGACTGCTATCAGTTGATAATTTTCTAGACTTTTCTAAACTATTCCAAAGGAAAAGTTGTTTGTGATCATAAATATACATTGATAACACGCAACCTTTTTTCTCACTTTATTTAATTTTTATTGGAATCATTGTATTGGTTAGTGAGAGATTAGTCGAACTACCCTAATCCATTTTCACTAAGCAAGCAACATAATAAGTCAAAATATAGCAAGAATATATTTCATAATAATATTAGTAACAGTAATAAATAATAGATCTTAGAGAGAAATAAACCTAAGATCGCCATCAATTCCTTATTTGTGTTGAAAGTTAAATTCAATTTTATTTGTTTTGAAATCCTTTCTAAATCGTTGAGATAGTAAAAGGCAATATTTAAAATAATAACTCATACAGATCTGTAAACGTTTACCGCTTTTATCTTTTAAATTAATCACATAATAAAATATTATCTCTCAAAATCCACTAATTGCCATTAATCAAACTCTTTCTCCACGCCGAGATAAAGTTTTATCAAAAAATTATTTATAAAAATTTAATTCCCACGACGGGACGCATCTCCATTAAAAAATAAATTTATTAGCCCAATATATCAAAATCTCGCCGTCGAGATTTTCATATATGGCTTTCTAGACTGATTTTAATTTTTGAAATAAAAATTTTATTTAATATTATTATTATTTACAAAAATCATTATTAGTACCACAATCGGTTGTGTTTTTGGCAAACCCAACAGTATTTAAATAATCGTACAACATTTAATGACCAATATTCACTTCAAATAACTACGATAACAAAGCATGATACTGTTCAGATTGTCTCTCAATCGGTTCAACTCACGAGTCAGTTTGTATGTTGTCTATTCGTCCAGAATTTCTAGGAACATTTTTACTTTGTTCACAAATTTGAATGTTTTCATTCTTCTCTTTGACTCTAAAATTCCGGAATATGAATTTTAAAAGCGGAAAAAGGAAAAATCAATATTCTCAATTTCAAAAATATAACTGGTCGGATTTGTGCGACTTTTTCTTTTTCAATACAACAATAAAAACTGTTTTTCTTATTTCTTCGTTGATTTACTACATAATAAACGAATCCAATTGGCTGTCAAATAATGTACATGTCTCAACAAAATTTATATAATAATTACACCTCTCTCTCTCGATTTCCGGCTTCACTTACCATAAATTTATTTTAACTTAGTTGTGATAAACTCTTTTTATAGTTATATTAAACTAATTGTAGTATTTTAGTTATGATAAACTAATTGTAGTATTTTTTTATGATTTTTATACTATTTTCTTCTCATGTGTGCTTTTGTTAATGACGATTGTCACATACGTTTTATGAATGACGTTTATCGTAATATATTATTATGAATATTCTATTTTATTTATTTATTAAGCTTATTTTTATTAATTTGTTATTGTTATATAAAACCATTATTTTTTATTATTCTCATATCATTCCTCTTTGGGAACATATGTTGTAATTATTATTTATTATTAATAATCCGTTGATTCCTACTTATATATTATATACCATTTTTAAATATGAATGTTGAGGGTAGTTTTAATTTAGATCTCCACCAATGCTCTTAGTGGTTCCAGACGATCTGCCTAACTCCTCCTCCCAACTCGAGTGCAAGTGGATATGCTCCAGGTTTTATTGTTATTTTGTTAAATCCTTTAATTTAATTTTTATTTTATTTAAATTATTTAATAAATTTTATATATTTTTTTTATACAATGAAAATCAGTTTTCATACAAAAAACTACCATTATTACTTATCCTAAAACAATGTCACTTCATAAAATGTTGAGAAACTAAAATTACACATTGATATTGTTGATGTAGACTACAATATCTATTCTCTATTCTTCTTTATTTATGATTCCTACACTTGTTTAAGATATAAAATTTTATATTCTCAATGATTTTTACAAAAGTTTGTATACACAGTTTTATATCATTCATATTCTTCATCAGAAATATTATATTTATTTAAAATAAAATACTTCTTTTGGTAATAATTCTGTTTATATATATATATGACACATTTTTCAAAATCAGTAAAATAATCATATGGATAAATTCCGTTTTCTAATATATTAAAGTCATTTACAAATGTAGAATTATTTGATATTGCATAACAAAATTCTTTTAAATATTTTTTATATTTTTCATGTAATGCTTTTCCATCTAAAGAACACAAAAGAAATTTTAAGGAATCTGAAAATTTAAAAGTTTTCATATAACTAAATGACATTTATTTTTCTCTGTTTGTGGAATTAAATCAAATGCATCATTACGATTTGAACTCTATTCATCTAATTGTATCTCACCTGCTAAATTTTTTATTATCAAATGAAAATCATATCCAGAACCATTTAGAAAAAATATTAGAATAAAATTTGAAAAACTAGCAATTAGATTACATTTGAATGAGCAGATCAACTATAACTTTCATTATAATGATCATGATCATTAACTTTATCAGATATACTTTTTAACCTTTGAAATTTAATAAAAGTATGTGTATTTATATATTAAATTTTGATTTATATTTTTTACATAATTAAATATATTTGTGATTACTAATTACACTTATTAAATTGAGGAAGATTATTTTTTTGAAATTCATTTGATAATATTTCTATAAGTTGCTTTTAACTTTTTTTCATTTATTGGTTCATTAAAACATTCTATATGATAAGGCTAAAAAGTACTTAGACTCTTAGAAATAATGAAGATAACTGAACAAAATTTTTATTAACAATACATATACATGTATAGGTCTCAACATAACCGCTGTTTACATCGACGCAGATATTCCACCAGTTGACCATTCCAGTAAAGCCCATTTAAATGAAATTTTGATCCTTCTCCATAAGGAATTTGAATTTTGTCACATTATCCGTCATATCATCCTTTGAAACAAATTTTTGTCCTCGCATGTTTCTTCAGATGGTTGAACAACCAAAAATCTCTTGGTGCCAGACCTTAACTGTAAGGGGATTGTCCATGTGCACAAGTCTAGCTTTTGCTAATGTTTTTTGGGACTTCTTTGATTTGTGAATAGGAGCGTTATCATGGAGCAAAAAAAGATCCCTTTCTGAGGCTTGCATCGGACAATTCGGGTTTCAAGTAAAAGATTACTGTAATCGAATTTATGATTTCTTCAGTAAAATATTGATTCCCAAAAGACGGTCAACATGGCACATTTATGATGCGAAATTCCAAGACGCAAGACTTTAGATGGCTTTTCATTTTGTAAAACCTTTGACTCTCTATTAAAGCAAGGCATGAAGAAACTCAATGACTTCTCGTCTGTAGTTATAATATTCCATAAAAATTTGGTCCAACATCCAGAAGACGAAGATTCCTTTCACAGGTCATTTTTCGTCTAGCCATCATCTCGGCTGTTATAAATTTCGGCACGAACCTGCAATTCCAATTTTGGCATAGAAGCAACTGGGTGATTCTTTTGCATACATTAAGCCTCTCAGACAGCTGAGCTTGAGTATTTTTTACAATTTCTTTCAATTTTCTTCTTTAATTTCAGCAGGCCTTCCACTTTTGGATGCTTTATAAATTTTTATACGGCCAGATGAAAAATCCCGGATCCAGTTATAGATGGTTGCCTCACATGAGGCTTCTTCACAGTATACCCCTTTCAGCTCATTAATAATTTACTGTTTAGTAGATCTCTTCAGTAGTAAAAACCGGATCACACTTCGGAATTCTACATTTTCAAAAATATTTTTGAATTTATTATATCTAGTGGAAACAAAAATTAGAATATTTAAACAAATCATATATTTCATGAATACATGATTATTATTTGATGTGCAAAATTTTATTTAAATATACTCAATATTTCTAATTTAGTCTAAGGATTTGTTAGCCTTACAACATATGTATGTATACACAAAGATAAAGATATCACAAAGATAATCTTAATTTATATTTATAGTTCATAAAATTTAAATTTTACCCTGGTTTAAGAAAGATATATTTTGTTGGTTTATTTAATATTCGAGTTATAATTTTTTTCATAAGCAGATCTATTAATATTTATTAACAAACATTTTTCACAAAATTAATAACTCACATTCACTGAGACTAAGTCTATATCCTTCATAAAATAATACAGACAGTGCTCCATTGTTATTATATTGTGAAGAAATATAACTTATATGTTCTCCATGATTTTCTTAATTTAATTTTGATTAATGCAATCAATCAAGCATAAATTTAGTCTTAATTCATTTTCTTTTTCATACTTTCCAATATTTTTTTTCATTGACATCTTAATTATTATAATTAAATTTATATTCATATTCTTTGTGGAGACTCCCAGACCCGGTCCCAATTTTTTTTAATTTTATTATTTATTATTATTATTTTTAAATATAATTTTTTTATGTGAGAGTTAAAACCCGGAGTTTAATTAATTTTCCTTTTATCTGTTTAAAATTCAAAATAAAATATAATATTTATACCATTTTACTCTTTCTTTATGATGTGGAATTTGATGTGTGAAAAAACAATTATACTGCATATAAAACATTTTTTAACTTAGTTCTGAATATTTATAATTGAATGAGATTAAAAGGAAATTCAACATATGATCTACCTCTTAAAACTTTAACGTTATCAATTGATAGAGTTAAAATAGAAAAACTATCAATAACCCAACTAGACATTTTTAATCTCTTCCATGTATTTTCCATTTCTTCTCAATTTAATATAAAATTTTTCTTTTGATGACCTAATATTATTTATTATCAATATTATTCCTGCAGCACATGAAGTTCTTAAAGTTAAAAATTCAGAATCAGTTAGATGAATAAGTTTAATATTTAAGTTTAGAGAATTTAAATGGATTACAAAGTCTTCCATCTTGAACATGATAAAACATTGCTTCTTTAATTTTAGGAAGAAATTTATTTAAACAAAATTGATTTCATATTCAAAACTAGAAATTAAATAATTGTGAAATCTATCTTTTAAGGTAATATTACTTGCATTATTAAAATTATTTTGATAAATTTCTGGATTAATATTATCATAGTATTATATATATAGAAATTTTAAGTTATTTTGATTTCTATCACAATATTTTTCATGTGTAATTCTTGCAGCAACTGTTTTAAAAATATCTTCACAGAGATCACACTGTTTTTAATGGTTGAACGTTATTTATTTTATCTATATGACTTAGATTTTTTGAGATATTAAACCTGTAGGTGTTTTGCAGTCTTTTTGAAAAATACCATAATATCTTGAATTCATTTTTAAAGAGAAAACTTGGCTTTTTTACTTTTATATTTTTTTCTACTTTTTTTCAAAAAAATGTATGATTTTAGTATATATTATTGTTATGGCTATATAGAACATATAAGGATATGTTCAGAATATCCATAATTATTTACAGAAGAAACTTAAAAATATAAGATTATTAGAATTAATAAATAAATATCCAGATTGTTTTGAATATGTCATCTTGAATTTAGATTTTATAACTTAGCATTTAATATCGAAAAATTTAATTTATTAACTCAAGAAAAAAAATCAAGTAGATTTTGTTGATTTTTCTAATGATTTTAAAATCAGTTTTACTTCATATTTAAATGGTTTTTTATCTCATTCATTGAATAAGAGGAACATATAGTAGAAAACAATCTATTGGTATTTTTAATAAATCTATTAACAATAGAATAGATTTTTCTCTTTATAACTGCTTTCCTAGAGAATATCCTTTGGTTAGATTATGACAAATACAAGTTAATCAATTTGACAAACAAACTGATAAAAATATTATGTCTGTATGTGTATATTTAATGTTAGAAAATCCAATTAAAATAAATAAATCCATTGTTGGCTTAATAATATGTTCCATAATAATTAATGAAAAAATGGTACTTTTAGTACTTTATGTAAAAAGTAAAAAAAATAAGGATTTTTATGTAGAAAGGAAAACCAGACTTTGGGAAAGAGGAAATAAAAATGGAAAATATAGTGAAAACAGATTTTGGGATCATGTCCGCAAAACCTGGTTCTCCCTTCTACTATTTTTCAGGAGATAAGCTGAAAAATAAATAAACGTGATAACCTGTGATATCCGTCACAAAAAAAGACCAGAATTATGTCAACGTCTCGTTTTTTTGTGCTGAAAACCAGTTTTTGGGATACACAGACAACCCACCGTATATTCAACGACTTCCAATCATCTCACTCGATCTATCAAGAAAACCATTTTAAGAGCGTTCAGAACAACCGATATCGACTTCGAAAAATGTTTCACAATCGATAGATAGACTCCAATAAGATGGAAAGAAAATTATCGAAGAGAGGGAATCAAAGACTGAGATTGAAGAAATTGAACATGTAAATTTTCTGAAGATTTACAAAAAATGAAATCGATTAGAGATTGGACTTGTTTCCAATAAATCGATGGATAACAAATTGAACTTTGATTTTGATTTTCAAATATTTCCAACTTAATTCAATATTGAAAATCGACAAATAAAAAATATATATTGAATTAATTATCAATTGACAAACAACGAAATTCAGATAAATAATTATTGATTCTAATGTTAAATTTTTAAACTGAACTCATTAAAATATTACTGGGTCCTTTGAGAATTTTATTAATTGATTAACGTTTGATTTTAATTAAAAATTATTTTATTTATAATTTAATTAAAATTAGCAAGGAAAAAATACTTCAGCTTCGAGTTCTTCTTCAATTATCCGATGGATATTTTCGAACAATTCATTTGGAACGCTGTCGTGAAGTACTTTCAGTGTGCTGACATACTCTTCGGGAAGTAGGTACGTGAGACTCCCCAAATGCTGACCTAATTTTATGTAACACCCGCCGTTGGCGATGCAAAGGTTTAGCAACTTTTCAGCTGACGCTTTGTGAATCTTTATCAATATTAAAAATACTGTAATAGTAAACATTTTGCAAACTTCTGATAAAGAAAAATCATAATTTTCATCCTCTGGCTTATTCCTCAAATAAAACAATTTGTAATTTAAAGTTATTGATGAAACCTAAATTTCAAGAATTCTTTAGGAAAATTGTTTTAAATCTTTTACGGTAAAACCAGCTCTTCCCAGACGAAACAATGTATATCCTTTAAAATTACTTGAATGCTGACATATCGTATAAAAAGAGGACATCGCTGCAGAACCAAATAAAAGCAATTTAAACATTTAGAAATAAATAACTCTTAATTTCATTTACAACGACTAAACAAAGTAAAATATCTGATGAAAATAAATATTTTCAAATTAAATTTAAACATTAAAATAAGTGAAAATATCTATTTTCTACGAAATACTTAACTTAATTAAATAATTAAATTTTAAAAATATCCAAATGTTTGTGATTCTTTAAAATTTTCTAAAATTAAGAAAAATTATTATTTTAATTTTTAATTATATTTTACTTTTTCTAATGATACCTACTTAATTTCCTTTAAATAGACTTATAAATACACTTCTTTTGGTACTTGAAAAAATCATTTGCTGAGGAAGTATTTTTCATAGAATTAATAACATGAACTTAAAATTTTATACTGTTGTATGTAATAAAATGACCGTGTAATAAAATTCCATGGCTTGTTTTAATAGACGACATAGAAGAAGTGTATATGTTCTGAAGGCGTTTACTTTGATTAATTTCATTGATAGTTTGTTATTAAGTGTATCTATTTTATAATTTATAACCTGATATAATTCCACATACAGTTCAGTCTCGATATAACGAATTTCAAGGGACCGATCAAATTACTTCGTTATATCAAAGTTTCGTTAAAT
>JBBMKC010237885.1:0-11096 GCA_037834085.1 Bipalium vagum | reverse complement strand
TTTAAAATTATATAAAAATTAAAATTAGTAATTTGGAATTACTAATTATAAAATTAAACAAAAATTTTTGCTATAAACCCTGTGGGGTGCAGGGGCTTTAAAGAAAGGCACATTTGAAAATTACACTTTATGTAGTGCGTTGCGGTATTTTAATCTATTTAAGTAATTAATTTCATTAATTAGTTGATTTCTTAGGTCGCCGTAGCATAACAAAGAGAGCATGGATTGGAAAGGTTCATGTCTCGTTCGAAAGAGCAGACGAAAATGTTTTAATTGCTGAAAAATACAACTTAGATCACGAACTCGAGCGGAGATGTGATATTTTAAAAAGGGGGACTTTTTATTAATAATTTTATTTAGATAATTTTTTAAGTTAATACTTTTACACATAAATTTAAATAAGCAAAGCGTGGAGTAAATATTAAGGTCAGTAGTCATTAAAATTAAATTTAAAAAACGATGATGGCGTGGAATAGATAAGAAGAAATGGCATCCATTGATGTCCCATTTCTCTGCCCAATCGCAAAATCTTTCATATTGAGAAAAATCAAAGTGTAAGAATTTGTTTAAAATAATGCGACCCGGTAAATAATTAAAATTTAAATTACAGCACGCACTATTTCTCAAAAAAACCTTTAATAGGCTTTCCAAATACAAAATAAACAAAAACATTCATGAAACCGGGGTCGCGTGGGTAAAGTAAACAAATATAAAAAATCCTACGTTTAGCCGTTTTTTCATACCCGTCGGTCACGGGGCAGCGCCAATGATCCTCATTGGAGCGTTTCCTCCGATTTAATGGGGCATTTATATCCACTTGATGGGGCGGAGGAGTAGCAGGAAACACTCCATGGCCAACTGTGGAGTAGGTGCTTTTATCTTTGCACATCCAAACAGAGAGATAGGGGCTGACGGTGTTATCGGCACCGGGCAGTGTGAAAACTCCGCTTCTGGGTTCCCTACTCCATCGTTTCATCACCATAGATGACCTCGAAATAATTTCAATCATCATTCCACTTTCCCTCTGATTATTACGGAAAAATATAGAGTGAAATGATGTCTCAATATATTCCTGTGTGAGAGACATCAGGATCTGAAATCCCGGGAAGGGAAGGGGTTGCTCGGAAATCAACTGATCAAATCGGTGGTTTGGGTCTCTTTCGTTACGTTTCTCAGTCGCGTACCCACTGAGAAGGGCAGTTCTTACACAAGTGTAAAAAACTGTGATGGAAAGCGATCCGATCGAGGTAGAACTCTGGCTCATCCAGAAAAATTCTGCGCAGAGTTCCACCTTGTTTTGAGGGAATAAAACAGATTTCAGGGACTGTTAAAGAGTCCGAAATTGTTTCGCCGCTCCGGAGGGATGGTACACTCATCCACCATGCTTTGGTGTAGTTTCCCTGCTTTTCTATGACTCTAAAAAGAGCCGTAAGTTGATGCAGTGAAGCATTTTCTCCCAAGACTTCGGGTTCCAACGACATCAGTGTGATTCTAGTATCAAAGGAAGATAAAAATAGATTATTATCAAAATCAAAGAATCTTAGCCAAAGCCGCAATGGCTTAATTATCGGGGGTCCGGGTTCCGAGACTTCGCTAGTGACCAGCCGGCCCTGGAAAACTAGCTTGATTTCGCAGTAACTGAAGAGAGCTTCATCAGATCGCAATCGGATGAGCCTGAGAGACATCTCATTGGAATCAGTGTTCATAGTTTGGTAAACTGGGAAAAACAGTTCTTACAGAAAGTCAGTTGTGTGTCAAAAAACAGCAGATGGCAATTCTTAATTTGAAATTATTTGGACAACTAAGATCTACACTTTATCAACAAAACGGAAAATCTTGTACGAAATATTAATAATATTTTTAATTAATATGGCCTGTTAGTTGAAAATTAATCGGAGATACCGGAATTCGAACCCGGGACCTTCACATGCACTTTCAATTTATCTCACTTCCCCCTCCTGTAAAGCTCACATTCATACCCTTAACCGCCCCGAGTCTCTTTACTTGCATTTCCATTCAATTCCTTTACATTTTTAATTCTGAGACCTCGCCCGCTGGTTGGTGTCCTGGTGTGGTCGCCGTGTTAGTTGAAAATTAATTGGAGATACCGGGATTGGAGATACAGCACTGGTCTGACCGCTGAGCTAGTAAAATAGTAACTTACCTTTACTATAAAAAGAAATTGGAGTTAATATATTAATAGAAAATTAAATTAAGATACTTTCAAAATGTGTACCTATAGAAAGAAGTAAATTATTTTTATTTTGATAAAATCAACAATATAAATAAGCATGTGTAAAATTATAATGTAGACAAAAAACTTATAAAATAGACAATATTTTTATGAATTACCCGTACATCAGTATTTTTAGGATCCACTATCGATGATCTTATTTTGAAGAAAAAAAAACTTGAAATAAGTTCAAAACCCTATTAAAAGATTTAGAAATAATGAACATTTATGGAAGTACTTAAAAAATAAAATTGCAGAAAATAATCGAAAATAGACTATGTAAAGAATAGCTCGAAAATACTTATGAAAATAATAAAGCACGACAAGACCTTTATAAAAAAATTTTAATACAGTAAAAAAGTTAATGTCAGAAATGAAACTGTTCGATTTTGATTTACATTGAATGTATAAAAATAAAAATTGGTGAGAAAAAAATCAAAATGAAAAACATTTGTTTTGTCATCAAAGAAATAAATATTTGCCATAAAAAGTTGATGAATTGATAGGCTGATTAATATTCTATATTGATTGCTTTTTTATTATTAATTCAAGGTTTGTCCCCTAATAGCCTGTGTTCAGTTGATTTTAATGAAAAAGTGAAATGATGTAGATCACTGTATTTTACATAACAGAATTGTGAAGAAGTAATTGATTGGTCTTATCAATTTTAACTCGGCCCTGGTCGCCGTGCAGTGTTGACATGTCTGGACACAGTGGACACTCCGTCAACGAATTTCGTTTTAAACAACACGTTGGCATTACTGAACATTCCACATTTTAAGGACACAATGATGAATTGTGAATTGCTGAACTGTTCCTTGATGATCGTACCAATGTTGGTAGTATGAGATATGGCCAAAGCGGCGCGTACATCTCGTCAAGAATATATAAAGGGGCTGGCTTGAATCGCAGCAATGCCAGAATCAGAGAAAGAGCTACCAAAGATCGCTGGCCACCGCTCAACTCATTTAGAGATTCCTTCCAAATATTTCCGAATGCAATTTTGAATTCCAGTCCGTCGCACAATGTTTTGCCTTCCGGAGGAATTAGTCGAGCTTGCGAGTTTGGCAATAATGTAGAGAAGATTTTATTGAAATCCAATAAAAATTCCAATCGTTTCCAACAAGCGACATCGACTGGACTTACCGATCCACTTGCTCGTGTGCCTTCTTGATTTCCTGGTCCTTCAATTTGTCCAAGTCCTCGATAACGGACTAGAGAATCTTCTTGTTCTCCAAAAATTTATGATATTTAGTCATCAAGTGATTGTACCGTTCTTCAGTTTGACCCAGCATGTTCATACCCCTCAAGTTGACCTTGCTAAAATCGAAAAAATCAATACAAGAAATGAACTTTCTCAACGATATTATATAAATATAGTAAACGTCTCGATTCATTCGGATTACTGGTTCCCAAGGCATTGAAAGCGTGCGAATCAACTGCAATCCGGAGATACCAACATGTTTACTACATTTTTCATATGCAACTCGTAATTAATACAGTGACAATATGCGCCGGGTTTCAATCTTCTATTGACTCATATGTAACAGTAACAAATTTATTGGAACCAAATATTCAACATTTTTGGTCGTCAATTTATAATTGCTCTCACTCGTTATGATTACAGTAAAATTTTAAAATCAATAATTCTCGATCCAACCTTCCCAAGTTGCGCTTCTGTTCCTCCAGTTTGACAATGTTCTGTTCGGCTTCTTTCAAGTCTCGAGTTGCGAAATCGTAAATTCCTCCTGGTTTTTTGAAATACTTTTCTTCGTCTGTAATCCACAAGTATTTACTGGTCAATTTAATTAACTGAAACCAAAATAGAAAAAATCAATATCTCTATAAACAATTTTAAGTCTAACCCTTTTCTCTGTTTTCTCACTGTCATTCTTGTGACACGCGATTCGATGATTGTATCGTTCAATTTCAAGATGGCCTGTTCTTCAGTTTTGCATGAGTCTTGAATGTTTTCTTTCAATTTGTCTGTCTTGTTATCGATGTCTCGAACAACTTTTTTCTGGACATCGAGCTCGACCTTGGCTGTTTTCATGAGTTCCAGCGCGTCAATCACGTGCTGCAGCTCACCGGTTTTGGTTCCTACAACGAGCACAGCAGCATCGATTTTTGATTGGATATGCTTCTGATCTGATTCCCCGGAATTCAGTTCCAATGTCAACGATTCATATTTGGACTCAAAGTCTTTGAAACTGGCTTCATTCACCTCCAACTCATCTTGGACCTTTTTCAAATTGTCCTCTGCTGATTGCCGAGGTTTCTCGATCACCTTGGCAGAATTTGCGTAGTTTTCCCGAGCTACTTTCGCTTTGGTACAGGAGACTTTGTAGTCCTTTTCTTTACAATTTAATTCGTCCTGATTTGACTCTTGATAAGAGAAAGCAGAGAAAATATTTGATTTTTCAAATCAATAAGAGTTATAAAAAAATCTAACTCAATTCATCTTTTGCGTCCAACAGCTTTGTCTGAACGTCAAGATAATCGTTCTCTTTCATTTTTCGTTCCAATCGGAGTAGATCTATCTGGAATCGACTCAGGTTACTTTCCAGAGAATGAAACTGGTCTCGAAACTCTTTCATTTTTATCATTTTCTCTTCAATATTTTTCTGATCCAACGTCGATTGGGCCACTGATCTATTGAGTTGTGCAAAGTGTTGATCGTTTTAAAAAATTCTGCTGTACACATGCTGACTGCCTCCCAACAGCGTTCCCTCCGGATCGAATATCTCGCCCTCCAATGTCACACTCCGACACCGAATCCGATTATCCAAGGCAACAGTTTTGGCCATATTCAGATCTCGTGCAATCAAAAAATTGCCAATCACGTACTCCATTGCCGCCCGGTATTTGGAATCAAATGAAATCACGTGCAAAGGATACCACACATTGTCCCTTCCAAGTATATTTTGGGCCTGCTTAAAAACATTGACGGATATTGGGGTCGAATTCATTTTATCCAATGGAAGCAGCATGGTGCGATTGCGCAGACAGTTGCCTTCGAAAAGCTTTTCCGACAATCGAAGCATTTTCGACGATAATATTGAATAACTGAAAGAAATATCACTGATCGAAAATAAGTCAATGAAGTATTTTTATAAAAGTTATTTTAAAAAATAAATCAATAAACTGTTTTAATTGAAATTTATAACAACCAATGGAATAGGATTAATAGAATAGCATAAGAAACGTCAGGAAATAATCATTAAAAGTTGATAATTCTTTGCACAAAGTTTACAAAATAAAATTTTAATTTAATTATTTTTAATAATTAGATCAATAAATTAATTGAGAATTGACCAATATGAAAAATATAATGCATCAATATTATGATAATTTAAGAGATAACATATTAGCTCCTTACCCGACTTCCAGCTGCAATTTCCAGTGCCAAACTACATTCCGATCGATCAACGCACATCAATGTTGCAACCATGCCCTAGATTTTACTGTCATCGAAATCCTCGGATGGTTTCGTGTAATCGAACTGAAATCGCCTGTTTTCCCTGATTCACTGATTCCGGGTGTCTCAACAATTGAGCAATTCAGAAACAATAGCTGATCGATCTGATTGCAATTTGTCCCACAACTCCGGCGAGAATTTCGTTTCACTAATTCTTTTTTCCAACAGCGCGATTTCGTCCTTTAGTTTCCAATGCTGCATTTCTTTTGAAGCGCCGACTCGTTTTTCTTCATTCCTCCCAATTTTTGTTCCAATTCCACGACCTGGTTCGTGAAGTATGTCACCTTCATTCGAATGCCATTCAGTTGAATTTCCAGGCCAGACTCTTCCTTCTCAGCTCGAGCTAGCAGCTCCGCTAAAGAGTCCCGGACGACAATTGTGGATTCTGTGAGAAAGAAACCACAATTGACTTCCTGCAAACGCTGCTGAGCAGCATTCCGAGCTGCTTTAGATTTGACAGCTCGATCTCGTAAAATATCGAATTGCGTCATCATCGTCTTGTCTTTCTGTCAAACCTCGGCTTGGCAAGGATGTGTCAATTCTGCCCTTCCTCGGCTGCGCAGTTCTTCTTTCTCTAAAATCATCATTCACCAGCATCAAACTAATTTCACAAAAACACTTATGCTTATCTGAGTCCAGAGATTGTAGTTCCCAACTCGCCCCGCACATGATCCTTTCGTATAACCGAGAAAAAAACCTTATGCCTTATCTCGAAAATTATATCACAGAAAAACAAAGAATTTGAAATACCTATCCATAGTTTCTCGGATTATACTAGGGATGTTGGGATATATGCGAGGTTTTTGGGCAATACTACCCTAATTCTACTTATAAAAATTAAATGACAATAAAATGAAAACACAGTATTTCCTAATCCTTATCTTATATTTTGCCCTCATACTATTGATCCTTAGTATTTCAGGCTACTCAGGTGATAGGTGTTAGGGATAAGGAACATTCCTTAGAAGACTATTTCCTTTAATATGCCGTGAACAGCGGATATTAGATTATTTCTTGAACTTTGATCTGTTCAGAAGCCTTTATATATCATTTTTGTTCTCTTCCCTTGAGCCTTGGGTTTTCAAACTACTAATGACATATGTTGACCTCGACATAAAATTATCTTGAGCCTTGATAATGTTAAGTGTATAAATTATTAGGATAAAAATAAAAAAATTCAAGAATATTGTTTAATAGGTTCGTTTTAATTTGATAGATTGATTTATATAGTGATTTATATAGTTGATTTATAGTGATACTTAATATCGTCCTTTTTGCTGCCTCGGTGAGGGCCACCAAGTGTCAGCTCCTGGTCATTGCGGTTGCCCTGTCGATGGACGTGCTCAAATGTGCCCATTGTCGGAAGACATATGGGATCAAATTTGGTAAAAGTATCAAGCTTGATAAACACCTTACACAGGTCCATCGAATTGAGTCGAGCAGATCACAGATGTATAAATGCATCTGTGGACTGATCCAGAACAGGGAGACCTTTTTTCCTCATGTTGCCACCCACAAACGGGCACCTTCCTCACCCCCGACTCAATCAATGGATGACATCCCAGTGACGGAGGATGATAGGGCTTCCAGTTGACTCGGGGGACATGCAATCGAGACCTGCATAAGGGCCAACATCCGGGACCCTTTAATTATTTTTGTTAGGTCCGGGCCTCCGATTGCCCTCAAGCAGAGGAATGCCCGTGATTTTTATTCGCTTCTCCCTTTCCACTGCATTTCCCAGTGGTTCATTCTCTTCTGGCCCATCCTTTGGGAGAGGAAACACTGGCTCTTCTTCATTGTTGATCATGCATTATCGTGCTCCTTCCTCCTCGATCCGGTCAAACCTTCCTTGTCTCGTGAGCAATTAGAGCTTCACCGTACTCTCAATACTGTCATCACCAAGCTCTGCTGCACGCTTGAGACCAATACCATCACGGAGGGATCCATCCCTGATCTCCCACTCCAGGGACCCACGTCGGATTGTGGCTTCTTCATCTGTCAGTATGCCCTGGATTAAGTGGGGGGCTGCCGGGATTGTTTCATCAGCCCGGATATCACTGCTATGAAGGACTCTCTGGCAGTCATCATTGATGGTATCCTCAGAGGACGGATCTACAAGCCTGATAAGGTACCGGTTCTGCAAATCCACCCCATTTTGAATGAGGGTCTCTCCCTCCTGGATCCTGCTGATTCTTCTTGCGACCTTGACTGCGTTTTCGCCTATGCCAAACGTGCTGCGGCTCAACTTTTCCGGCTCATTTTACCCTTAAAACGGCCAAGGGAAAGGTTTTGGTTCCTACAACGAGCGACACCAGGAGAAGGGGAGTACTTCTGTCTATCGCCTCCAGCAATCTTATGAGCTTAACCAGAAATCCACCTTTCTTGACCTCCTTCCCAATTCCACGTCATCCTTCATTCCGTCCTGCAAAAATATCCTGTCGCACTTCTCCTCTGTCGCTCCTCCAACAGTTGACACCCGCTTACATCCAGCCCTCAAATCTTGTGCCTTTGCGATGCTCAGGCTTCCAACGAATTCTGCCGAAATTTTTAAGGTCTTTAAAATGACCTCCACCTCCTCTCCGGGCGCTGATGGCCTCACCTATTCCGATTGGCGAGCCATTGACCCAGAGTGTGTCTTCCTGGGGGCCCTCTTCAACCACATTCTCCGCCATGGCCACATACCTAAATCATGGAAGACTTTCAAGACCCTTTTGATTTTGAAGCCAGGCAAAATCAAATTCTCCCATCTCCCAGGGTCTTGGAGGCTGATCGCCATCCTTGCGACATCTTATTGCTTGTTCGCCCTTTTGCTCAACAACCGTCTTCTTGAATGGATAATCCCATCTGCATCGCAACCAGAAGGCCATCCATTCGCAAAACGGATGTGGTGAACAGAACGAAACAATCGTTGGTCTTTAAGAGTATTATCGCTCGATCCAGAGTGTGCTTTCTGGATGTTGCAGAGGAATTTCCCAGTCTGCCCCATGAACTCCTCTGGATCACCCTTCGTAAGTCTGGCATGGTAGACATGGATATTCAGCTGCTCCAAGATATCTATGCATACAACTCAACCTTCTATGTGTGTCACCACCTCACCACACCATCCATTGACATACATAGAGGGGTTAAGCAGGGTTGTCCGCTGTCCCTTTTCTGCCTTTCAATTAACTTCCTCTTAGAACATTTTAGCTCTTATCCTAACCGTCTTCAAGTTTTTGAGGACACTTTTGATTGCCTGGCATACGTCAATGATATCGCAGTCATAGCGCCCGCACACGGCGAGCTACAGACCATGATTGAGGCCCTTTGTGGACTTATAAAGGCCATCAATCTTTCCTTCCGGCCTGTTAAATGATTCTACCTTTGTCTGGGTACTCCATCTTCTCATCTTCTCATCCAATGTGAACATGTTCCTCCTGTTGATCCTGCTCATTTGTACTCATACCTGGGAGTTACACATGAAGCAGACCTCCGGACCTCCTCGGATGAGATCCTTGAACGGAACCTTGATGATTTCCGACACATTATCCTCTCAGAATTGCATCCGGCCCAGATGATTCACCTGTATAAAAACCTTTCTCCATTCGCGGCTTCCATTCCACTTCTCCAACCATGTTGTGGACCACCTTACTCTCGCGTCGAAGCAGGCTCGTCAGTCCCTCCATCGGGAGCAGAGGAAGGGATATGATGAGCGGCTCCGCGAGATGCTCCGGCAAATCACGGACACGCGTCATCTCAAAAGTACAAATAAAGCCTTTCTTTATTCTCCGACTTCACTGGGGGCCTTTTGAGTGATCCGCTCTATTGATGATTACCACATCTGCAGCGTGGTCCAAGGACTAAGATATTTGACTAGCCCTGATACTATCTTTCGATCCTTCTGTATCAATCACCTGCTGCATGTGGTGAAAATGCGTCAGTCCGTGACTGCCCATACGGATCTTGCTGTGGTCTCGTCATGGCTGTCAAACCAGAAGACTTTTTCCTTATTTGGACAAGCCACCTAGTGCAGCAAGATCCGTACAGCCTGCAGAGCCTTAAGGACACAGCATGTCGATTGCTCCTTCATGGCTGCCGGAGCTGCCGCAGTCCTCACCGTCATTGTCTCGACCCCCCAGGAGACCTTCAATTATGTTTTAATGGTGAAAACATCCACAAGGCCACGGCTACCCTCCACGAGTCAGTCGCTTTCCAACACTTTTTGGAATGGAAGTCCCACAAATCCCAAGGCCTTCTTGTTCCTTGCTTCAGTCTGAGCCCCATCTCCAACTATATCCTTCACAAATTCCATATTCATCCAATTACATGGCGTTTCTTGTTAAAGGCCCGCAGCAACAACCTTAATCTCAATTACCATACCTACAACCTGATCAAGGGTAGGCCGATCCTCTGTCGTTGCTGTAACGGCCATCCAGAGACCCAGGCCCATATCCTGAACCATTGTAAGAGCCGTCCTTTCGTGCCTACCGCCAAGCACAACTCGGTCCTCAATGTTGCAGTTGAACACCTTCGGGGCCTGGGCTATGATGTTGATGCTGATATGAAGCTTCCGCAGCTCCAATCCTCTCTCCGTCCGGACTTGGTCATAAAACACAAAACCAAAAATCAGCTCTACATCCTGGATATTAAGGTTCCGTATGACACCCTGACGAACTTCGCTGCAACCCGTGAAGCCAATCGTATCAAATACACTGCATTGGCTAACCAACTCGCTGTTGCAGCCCGTGCGACAGTCTTCCTTGATGTCATCAATGTTGGTTCCCTCGGTTGTGGGATACAGCGAATGATGGGCCTTTGAAGAAACTCGGCCTCTCCAAAGACCAGCGGCGTCTTCGCTCATGTCCTTCTTATGGCTGCCGTCATAGAGTCATTTCACATCTTTCTTACACATACCAGAAACTTCCGGCACTGCCTGCCCCTCCTGGCCAAGGATAGCCTCTCTCTCTTTTACTATTTATTATTATTTATTTGTACATATTTTATCTCTGTTAGTATCTTTATCTTTATTATCTCAACACTGTACTCTTTACTCTCCTTATCTTCAACATTTCAATCTGTAAATACGTCATTATCCCCCTTGTTCCGCCTCCTACTGTTTTACTCCCCCTGGTTTGTGTTTTTTTTGTTATTTTGTATATATTTCCCTATCCATCCAAATTACAATCAATTATGATAATATGAAGATTTTTCATAATTTTAAATTAGGTTTTTTGTTTTAAAGTTTTCATAATTCATTTTATATATTTGAAAGTGAGTATAAATATAAAATGATTTAAACTACTTATTTTTGTGAGTATTTGTACAAATAAGTACAGTCAACCCTGTTCAATATGAACACGAGCGTTCCAATTTTTTCAAATGTTCATATTAAAAAATAATATGAAC
>JBBMKC010237874.1:0-11096 GCA_037834085.1 Bipalium vagum | reverse complement strand
TAAAAAGTTATACTTTTAAAGTAAAAATTTATACTAATTAAGTAAAAAGTTATACTTTTAAAGTAAAAACCCTATATCTTAACACACCTTAAGCTTTGTTCAGTACGTGATACGCTTTATATAAATTTAAATATAAATGCATAAAAATAGAAAAAATGTATAGTGAAATCATGTTTCACTTATTAATAATTTTCTATTTTTTCTAAAAAATATTTAATGATTAATTATACACCCTAATTTATTGAAAGTGTGAATCGAGTTTAATAATAAATGATTTGTTTCAATAATTATTATTTTTTAATTTTAATTTCTTGCATTAAATTTAATTATAAATTTTTTTTGTCAATTAATATTTTAAAAATCTGAAATAAAATTCCATAGACATTTTTTTATATTATTCTATGGAAGTATGCCATTTGACTATAAAATGGAATCCAAAAAGTAATGAAAAGCAAAATATTGGTTACACTATCAATTTTTTGGAAGACATCGAAGTTGCAAAACCACAATTCATAAAAGATTCTTCTTTGGAACATACAATCCGATCTCGTTGGAATACACCTTGTCGTGTGTTGCTTTCATCTAAGGATATTAATAATAATGAAAATTGTTACAATGCCTATTATCATCCTTTAACATATCAGTTAATTAAAAATGGAGAATTCAAACGTATAGTAATTGAGAATGCTATAGAAAGCATTTGCTTTAAGAAAAAAATCAGATCCGAATATGATTATCAAATTTTAAGTGCTAAATCGCAGTTAACAGAAAATTTAACTTTCACACAACCAAATCATATTATGGAGTTATATTCCTCAAATTACAGTCAACAAGCGTTCATACAAGTTTTTATTTGGTTGCCTTTAACAATAAGCAGCAAATCAATAATTTTGGAGATGTCCAAATCGAATTTTTATATACAGGTAATATTGATATTTATGATACACTTAAACTCTGATTAATAAATTAATTTAATACTATCATTTCACGTATTGAAATTTATTAAACTGTTTATTGTGTTACATTATAAGCACAGAGATCCTTTATATATATTATCTTATAATTTTGAATTCTAGACGGAAAAACCATTTAAATACGAACTAAATATACCGTGGCCAGAACATGTCAAAATATCAGATGTATGCTTCTGCACATTCCTCAAAAAGGAGAAAAAAATAGTTGTAGTCGTAGAGTGCACTGTTATCCATAAAAATTTTTTTGAGAAAAGAGCTGATACAGAACAGTCGCTTGATTCCCAATACCGATTGAATGAGGTTCACAACAAAGAAAATCAATATCCATCAAATGACATCCCTTTGAAATCCAATGAAAATCCTGGTTTAAAATTAATCAGTAAAATCGATCAAAACTGCAATTTCAGTGATAGTGAAACAAGTGTTTTGAGACATACAGATATATTGAATAACGACGATGATATATTTGGAAATGATTTGACAAAACATACTGGTGATGCTGCCATTAAAAGTGACAGTGGTCCAGTTAAGAAAACAGAGAAACCACGGGTTCGATTCAATTCAACCAATCTATGTCTTATTTTCCATGACACGAAGCCCACAAATGATTTGAGTGACAAGTGAGTATTTATTATCGTAAAATTCACTTTTTGGGATTCGTAATGATTTTTTAATTAATTTAAATTGAAAAATCGATATCAACTGTGAAATATCGTTATTTTTTGGTTTGCTTTACATTCATTTTTTCGTATTTTTTTTCAATTATGTTACACGTGCTTTTTGAAATTTTTCATTTTAAAGTACAACAGTTCGATGAATATATCAATCGAAGTTCATTTTCATCACATATTTCCCAATATAATCAAGATAAATATAATTGTACACGTTATTTTTACTTGTGAACAGTACCGAAATGGAAAATATATAATTCTCCAATGGATTCTGTGAAAAATTCTATATTTTAATTCTTATATTGATTGATTACCATTAGTTATTGTTATTATTTATGACAATATTAATTTTAGTAAATTTGAGAATTTTTTTGAAAATAAGCCCTTCGTTATCCAACCTTGGTTATGTAAAAAGTTTGGTGTGATAACAATTGTTTGAAATGTGAATATCCATTCTGAAATCGATTATCACAAGTCTTAGGCTTGGGTTTCCATTTTAATGTTGATGTAATAATATGCTAACACAGATTCCGTTTCATTTTCGATCGGAACATATCTTTCTGTTTCACCTGGAACCGCTCTCGTTAAAATTTTTTTTTATTGATTATTAATCGCTTGCCTGTTCAGTTCACACAAGAGGATTTTTTATTCTGTCATGCTAAGTAATATTTTAATAAAATGAATGAAAATTACTTATCGACTCTGGAAACAAATCGATCTTCTTCGTGTGCTCTAATCATTCATTTCCTCTTCATCTCACCCATTCCCTGTTAATCATTGCCATGACGCAAGAACTTCTTTCAAGTTATATTGCATAATGATAATGGACCTCCATGCCAAAAAGTTGATATGGTTGGGAATTTGGAGACATTTCTGATTTAATTTGTAAACGGGCACCAGTAAAATTGGCTCAAACTACAAATTATTGTCTTACCAACGACATCCATTCTAGTTCCATAGTTCTCATTCTCCACGGAAACAGAGAATTCATTCTCCATCTTCATCTATTACATTTTCGAAGCATAGCATATCTTCATTGTTATCTGATCCGATTCCTTAAATTTGTACCTCTTTCACTCCTATAGATAATTTGAATTCTTCGATTTCCTCAATGATTATACTTGTGCCAAAGCTTTTTGCTTTTGAATTTACTAATCTTTCCGTTACCCTTTCCATTTGGTTCTGTTGCACCAGTGCATCTTGTGTGTTGGTGGTGGTTAAGGAAATGTGTCTTGTTTTCAGATTGGTGTATTGGTACAAAGTTCGATTAAAAGCTAAGAATCGTGATATCTTTTTTCCGCTTTCAGAACGGGGCACAAGGTAGGAATGAAGACCAAGGATGGGTGCAGCGCAAAAAAGTTCACATACCGAATGTACAAAAACCGAACGAACAATTTCGAAAAACCAAACAAGTCCGCTAAATCCTCGAAGCGTAACGAGAATAAGAAGAAAAAATAATTTTTACAGGATCGACACAGACGACAATCACGTTCTAATACACTAAATCGGGACGGAGTTAGGAGAAAAGTGACCAGTGTCGCACAAATATTTTTTTTTAATACATGTGTTTTTATTGATAATATTTAATTAAAGCGAGGGACTGGTCTTTAGTGAGTCTGAGTCTCCGAAATATTTAAAAATTGTGTCTCAAATTTTTATTTATGGTGCTTGGTTCCAATGAATTTGAGTTGCGAACGCTTGATGATTTAAAATGTTTCTTTTTATCAAGGATCTAGAAAATTGCTTTTTGTTTTGTATCATTTTCAGGTGCAAAGGTTAACGTGTCGATATTGATTTTTTTTCAATTGTTAATAATGTGCTTTATCAAATTTTAGATTTTACGTTTTTCTATTTAAATATTTTTTTTGAAAATGACCGTTTTTATCTATGAAAGAGATGTTGGTTATATGTGGAAATATGTAATTGAGAGATTTTTTACTTTTTAGAGTGATTATTCAAATTGGTAACTGTTAAATCTGACTTTGATGTTTTGGCATCCATGTTCTTAAAATACCGCTGAAAATTGTATAGGTTTTCTTATTGATTTTCTCAACGGATTATACAAAGAATAATGTATAGTTTTTAGTTAATTCTTACTGGTTAAAAATTCATTATCAAATTAAAAAAATCTTTAAATGGTAAAATAAAACTTTCATAACTCTTCAAATTCCTTTTCTTATCTGTAATACACAGAGTTATTTTGTCCTTGCTTCTATGTAAGACTGTGTAGCCTTTTCGATATTAATTGGTTACCTTAAAATATAAAAGCAGCTGCACTACTTAATGAAGGATATACTATAAGAATTTTTTTTTGACAATATTGTAGATTGGTCATTGATGATAATGGATTGAACTAGGAACTAGGAGATAGGCGCACTTTACTAGATGTGTTCAGAATGACTTTCCTCTTCAGCTGTTATCACAAAATTTTTATTTTTAGCAGGTCACTAATATGAGTACCAAAGTTGATTCTTGATTGACACTGGTCTACAATTATAATAATACAAACAATTATTTGTATTCGTGTTATGCTCAAATTATAGATATTCTTTCATAAATTACCTACTCCAATTTCATCGAATTCCAAAAAGTTACAGAAGTCCATATTTCGAATAAAATTAAAAATTATAATTCTCTGTCACTTCTCAAATTAATTTTTAAATATAATAATATGGAATTGATTCCATTTTAAGTAAATCTTATTGTTAAAATTTTATTTTTTTAAAAAAAATTGCCTTGTGAAATTTGGCTAAAATTAAAACATCTAATTTCAAATAGTAAAACAGATAATATTTAAAATTCTTATATTCATTAATAAAGTAATTATATTCATTTTCAGTTATCGAACCATTTAGTTTAGTATCAAAATCATTTATCTTTAAGTCTATTTTTTATATTAATTTATCAACTTCATTATAATTAGAACCTTTAATATACTCATAAGGATAAAAAGATTTCTTAGGTTTTAATTCATATGATTTTAAAATTTATTAAATATTAATAAAGTTTCTCCCATAGCTTTAACAGAAATATTTGAACACATTCTTAAAGAGTTTAAAAATCTTATATTCTTAAAACTAAAACTTATATAATCTTTATCTGGATGCCGAATTATATTTTTTATATCATATGGATATATTGTCATTAATTCTTTGAAAAATAAATGAAGATCATATCCAGATCCATTATGAAAATGAAATAGAATAAAGAAATTTCTTAAAGATTTATCATTTATATTACAATGATTGTTAGGTGCTTCTCTATATTTTCCATTTATATGATCATGGTATTTTGATTTTGATTTAATTATTTTATTACAATAAATACAATACATATTAAAATTATTTTAAAAAGTATATTAAAACTATGGTAGTTAATCTTTTCTTCTTCAGATATAATTATTGAAATGCTTATATTTTCTACTATTTTTGTTAGATTATTACTTATTTCATTTATTGTTTTTATAAATTCATTTAAAATACTTTCTCCATAAATTCAAAATATCTTGATTTATATAATTCAGGATAATTGGATTTAATATAAATTCCTATTGATAATGGTTTTTTATTTATATCTGAGGTTTCAAAATCACCATATAATACAAATAGAATTTTATTTTTAAAATAATAAATATTAAATTGGCAATATTCATCATAATGAAATGGTGCTTTTGATTCTTTTAAAATCTTGACAAATACTTATACTTGTTCTTTTAATAAATTTTCTGATCTGTAAGCATTGAAACAATTTAAAAAACTATGGTTACTATTAAATTCTGTATTAGCAAACATATGCATATTTCTACATAAGACAGTGGTTTATATAATAACAAGTTATATTTTCTATCTTCTCTAGTTGGATCATTTAAAAAATGTTCACGATGGATTGGTAATATTTTTTTATTTTCATTAATTTCAAATATATTTATATTAATATTGTTTTGCTTATTAAATTTGGATTTTTTACCGTTCTCGTACCCCCAAAGTGAGGTTTGTTTTAATTTGTTAATTAAATCAATTGTAACTAAGTACAAAATTAAATTTTAAAAAATTTTATAAAAATTAAGATTTAAAATAAATATTAAATCAATTTTTAGTTCTCATTTTTATTGATTTCTTTTTAATTCTTAAATTTTAATATTTTTATAATTTTTTAATTTAGTTACAATATAATGAAAACTTTTATAGATGAAATTCAAGTTATAGCTTCATAAAAAAATTAATGCAACATATGCTCATTAGATATTCAAAATAATATTATGGTTCAGAATTCAATAAAGCATAAAATTTACCATTGTGGAAATCCTGGCAGTTTATTTTTATACATAAACAGATCGACTTTCAAAAAACATCTTTTTAAAATGAATCATAAAAAAGATTTAATTTCATGGAAACAATTTATGATTATCATTATGCGGAAATCCAAGCAAAACGAAATCATTTTCGTTTTCAATGCGGAAAATGAAACTATTTGAGAATTTGAGAGATCGATATCACAGTATCAATGAAAAAGAAAAATTAAAAACACAGTATGGAAGAAAAATAAAAGCTGTGGGATCACAACAATTTTGTTCCAATTTGGCGTATTCGGAAAGAGTATTAAGAAAATATGTTACATCTGTCAATCTAAAAACTACCAAAGAACTTTTAGATAATCTCAAATCGTTGGTGAAATATCTCAGAGCTGTTTCACTTGATGGAAATAGGAAACTTATTCTTGTTTAGCGATGAAGACGATGGTAAAATCGACTTTAAAGTCTATCCACGTTTCTTATTCAAAGCATTTACTTGCCAAATATATAGAGAACTAAAATATTTGATGTTAATATCATATATGATGAAGGTCACGAGATTTAATTTGGAAACCGATCTCAGTCCAAGTAGTGAGGAAATTGTTGACAATACAGCAAAGAAAAGGAACGGTGTATTAATTCATTATTGACTGATATTGAAGATAGTGAAGAACATATCTCCAGAAAAATGTTTCAATTTTCAAAACCATTATATTAAATAATAAATAGTAGAGAATCTAAAACATTAACTGTTGGAACAATTAATTTAGTGTTTAATTAATTTTTAGTTAAAACTAACTACAATTGCATTAAATAGATGACAGTATATAACTACTAGGTAATATTTGTGAATTAAATAAATGGTTAAATAAAGTTAATTAAATTTTTATTCATATTAATTTAATCCATAAAATAGTTTTCTAAGAGACTGATATCATTCGTTTTATGAACAACAAATTAATGTTAATTTTAGTTATTTAAAATTACTGTATTTTATTAATAAAATTTTATCAAACATAGATTTTATCGTAATTTTACCTATTTATCCTAAATTTACTTAATTTTACTAAATTTTCGTAAATTATTTAAATTACTCCTTAGTTACATAATTATCTATTTAGACTAGATAAACAAAAGTGACCCTGGGGGTATTGGAACGGAATTTTAACCGAGGTATCGGCTGAGATGGCTTTGATACTGTGGGTTGGGATGTTGACTGAACTCCTCGTAGTCTCCACAGTATTTCTACGCCCTTTAAGTATAGCTTTGAACTCTAACAACTCTTACAAAAAAGCAATAAAAGTTAAGATAAAAAAATGTTTTAATAACTTAAATTTTAAATCATTTAATTATTATTGACTGCATTGCTTAAATAAATGTCCGCAAAGATCGGCTTATTCAAAGATGCGTCAAAAAATCGGCGTACGTCGGCGGATACACTCTCTGTACAAGTTAAGAACTATCAACTATCAGAAACCGGCTGAGAGAGATAGGTTTACACGGTCGAATGGCCAAGAAAAAATAATTACTATTTGGTGGCCTATGGCTGGTGTAGTACATTATTTTATTCTAGAACCAGGGGAAACTATCAAAGCAGATAAATATTGTTCCGAAATTTTGCTACTATACCAAAAAGTATGCATTCAGAAGCCTTTGTTGGTCAAAGGAAAGGTATTCTTCTGTTGCATGATAATGCCCACTCACATGTTTCTAAGAAAACGCTGCAAAAGTTATCTGAATTAAATATTGAAGTTTTGAAACATTCCACAAAATTCACTAGACCTTGCTCCGACGGATTTTCAACTCTTCAAGAATTTAGATCATGTCATATCTAAAAAAACTTTCGTAGACCATGAAGGTGTGAAAAAATCATCTCAGACTTCATCAATTCTAGAGACGAGGATTTTTATACAAATGGAATCCAGAAACTTGTATCTCGTTGGGAGAAATCTTACTTAATCAATGGCGACTATTTTATTTAAATAAAAATTATTTATTGGTACTTTTTTCAATTTCAAAATTATTATGTAATCGGGCATTTCATATGCACAACCTAATGTATCTTAATTGAGACCATTGAAATATTTGAGTAATTTAATATTTTTAAAAACAAAATTATCATTTCAATAAGTATGAAGCATAAGGATATAAATTTTTATTTCCGAATAATAGCTAAATCAATATCGTTTAATGTATTAAAAAAAAAGAAACGTCAATATGATTTTTTGTCTTCTTTTGGATAACTTCGATATTTCTGTAGCCATCGATTTGATTATTCATTGAAGACAAAGTAACTCAATTTAGATCGATTCATAATTGTGAAGAATGTTTCGTACAATTTTTGCTAAAAATTCAAAGTTTTCAGTGATGAAATAACTAACTTTACCTTGAAAATGGTAAAGATTATCGATTTAAAAGGTGTATTTGTTTAAATAGTTATTTTTATTCAAAGATTTCTGTACAATTTCAATGATTTTATGAAATACTAAACTTCTCTTCCAGAATATTATATAACCAAAGAACAAAATTCGAGTTCGTTACACAAAATTCATATGGTGTTAAACAATTAAATGTTGAAAAATGATCTTGTATTCAAATCGCTTTTAGTATATTTAACTTATTTTTCTCTTAGCATTAAACAAATTCCAATTGATAACATTATCCAAATGAAATCTAAAAATTGAAAATCCTAACACTTGGTATCACATTTTAGAAATCTGTCATCATGAAAACAAAACCAATACATTCTTGAAATTCTTTTTAGTCAGTAGATTCATAATATAAAGGAATGTAAACAAAAACTGTCTTAGTTTCCTAATGAAATTTAAACCAATAGCACATAAGCATAAATATATTTACGGTCAATAGTCTAAATGTCAATTTACTTAGTTTTAAACTTAAATAATTAATATTTATTTCTTTTAACAACACTATTGATTTAAAATAAAAGTTTTCAAACTTTAAAGAAATTTTCTTATTTCAAACTTATCGTAATATCTAAAGATAATAATAATAATAATAAATTTCACTCATGTTTCATGGTAGTCATAAAAATAATTACTCCAAAGGTTCAAATCTCAGAGTTTTTTCAATAATTATCAATTTTCACCTATAATCATTGAATTTTCTAAATTTTATCAAATTAAATTTTTAAAAAATATAAACATAAAAATATATTAAAAAACTTACTCGTGTGGATAATATGCAGATTCTTCCATACTCATATACCTGAAATCATTAACCACATTGTCCATTTCAACAAATGCAATTAATGGTCTCAGGGATTTTTATACAGAAAAAGAATGATTAATATATTTTCCTGATAAAACAATACAAAAATCATAAAACTAACCATAAATATTAATTTAACTTCCTTATATTTTAGTCCAATTATATCGAATTTGATTTGATTTATAACGTTAACTTCGAACGATAATAATATGTTGCGCAATTAATGTTAAACCTCGCATTAATAAAGATCGGGATATGTTTAACTTATACTGCATTTGTCCTCGTATGCTTCATTTATAGATATATTTAAAACAGTTCACAAAATTGACCTAGTTTATAAATGAATTCGATAGTTATAGACAGAGAGAGATTGTCTGCTTTTTATTAGATACACACACACCTGTTTTCGCTTTATTGTCTACATCTAGCTAGACTTTGATCAAAGGGCTTGTGAATACATATTAATATATGTTCAATATGAGGTCGTTGTGTGTAAATTTTTTTATGAACACACGATTTTTGAAACAGTGTGTTGAAATAAAATTCATTCTGCCAAACTCATAAAAATATTGGTGTTAAATAAAATTTCATTGTATTGATATTGTTATACTGAGGTCAAACAAGGCTAGAACGAGAAATCGATATACACACTTCGACTTAATACACACACACCATCGATTCATATATCACGACCACACACTTGTGAAGCCGTTTAAAAATCAACATTTTGTTTTATTAAATCAGACGACCTTGTTGAAAGTCGATAAATTTATTTTAATATATAATAAAATTGTTTCATTTCGTTTATTATGGCATTCAAATAAAGACTTTACAAATATTGAAAAATTAGTAATTATTTTCAGATAATATCAACATCAAATATGTTTTCTAATTATATATATAAATTAAATTATATAATTAATTTAAGGAGATTTTAAAAATTATAAAGTATTTTTGAGCAAAATTAAATTTTACTGATTTTATGTTATTTAAAAAATCGATTGCCTTAACAGCTTAATGATTTTATCTTAATCAATACAAATTATCTTTATCGTCGCATCTTCATAATTTTATCACAAATATTCGTGTCTGTTAGTATCGATAACGTATCTTCTGCTTTATCAAATTCACAATAAATATAAAAATCAGCCCTCTTAATGATTATTATTTTTGTCAGGTAATATGTCTGAAACAATTTCTCCACTTTTTGGAATAAAGTGACAACGTGAAAAAGATTTTTCAATTGAACAACACTTAACTAAAGACCAAGCTCCAAAACTTATTTTTGCTATCCGAAAATTATATTAGCGACTTAAAATATTTTGACGATGATGACTTTGAAAGTTTTTATTACTTTATACCAACTTTTCAAGATTACATGTAGTACACAATTATTGACTGATTGTAGAATTAGAAGAGTAAAAAGTTAATTGACGTTTCATGATTAGAAAAGTTGGCAACGACAGAATAGTCGAGTTACGCTATTAAATTACTATGAACTTTGTCGTAGCACTTAGGTCTTAAAGTTTACTGACCACTTCCTTAAATATACGGGTGGTCAAGTTTTTGACACACCTGTTGGGTTTTGAATAATAATAATAATAATCTTTGAAGAATAATAATAATGATTTTAATTAATAATAATGATAATAAAATTTTTCGTAAAAAAATATTTTTTATAAATTTTTAATGGCAAAATCCAGCAATCTTCTTGAATTTAATTTTACACCATTAAGGGAATTCTGAAATGAGCAAAAACTATGATAGCCAAACAAACAAAATTTCCCAATCAAATCCCTCAATTTTTGCTACTCCATGAAAGTGTTACGATATTATTTCACTATAAACCCACTCGTAACCTTAGCTCGAAACGTTACTGACCCCTTCACTTGTTCCTATACGTGTACGCAATTGAATGAATCAAACAAC
>JBBMKC010237863.1:0-11097 GCA_037834085.1 Bipalium vagum | reverse complement strand
ATTATTATTATTATTATTATTATTATTATTATTATTATTATTATTATTATTATTAGTCGAAGGAATAGAAATAGATAATCTAATTATCAAACAGTAACATAAATCTGCAATACACAAGCATCACAACAAATAAAAACTGGAACATCTAAAATGAGAACGGACAACAGTCACTGACAAAAGAGAACATTGACAAATGTACATGTCAACAAATAAATCTTGGAAAAATCAATATCCATCAATAAGATAAAAGCATAAAACAATATAAATCGATAAATTCAAAGGTTAAATTTCCAAAATAGAGGGGTCGCATTCGATGATTTTACTAATAAGATTGTCGGAGTATTGCCTGAGCTTGTAATTGACGTCTTTTTCCTTAACGATGAAATTGATCAGCTGAACAAAAATAATTAAATCGATTTAAGAATTTATTAAAAATATTTTCGACCAATAGGATCACTCCATTGCTTTGACTACTCTGATCATATCTTCTGATCACATTTTTCAAAAAATCGATGGATTTTAATTGATTAATTATTTTACGTGAAAATGTAATCAACGAGAATCAGTAAAAAATATTCACATAGAAAATACATTATTGATTATGAAAAATTTCTTAAAATTTCAGAAATCAATTAACCTCGGTTTTCGTATAACTGTTCGATTCCGAAGCCCACGAATTATCATCGACGCGTAACAGAGATCGACCTTCTTCCAATGACAAGGTCAACAGTTCACCTTGCAATTCTTCGAGATTTTCAACGAGGGTTCGGTTTTCCTGAGAAAGCTTTTGAATTAGGCCTTGTAAATCGTTTATCTGATGCTCTGCAATGGGAATCAGCTTTTGTGCGGTTCCGTATTGGGTTCCTTGTGTTTCAAGAAATTTGGTCACCGCCTGAGAACGTTTTCGTTAAGAACAAGTATTATCATTATTTTTGGTGTACTAAATTCTTAAATACTTTTTATCAATACCTAATCAAGTTATTTATTGATTTTAATAATTAATCGATTTTTAATGAATTTAACTCGGAAAATCGTTAGAGAATCTGAATTAATGTTAATTGGCATGGTTCTCTATAAAATTTGAGTATTTATATAGTTTTATTTATTATTTTATTAAATGAAGGTATGGTTTTAATTTAAATTAATTAATAATTAAAATAATGTTTCAAAAAATGAAATAAAAGCAAATACGGAAAATTATATATCAAATGATAATAAAATAATAAATATTGGCTTGTTCGGAAAGTTGTTCATTTCGCTTTTTTATGTCTATCTTTAAATCTTAATTCAAAGCACTTAAGTCATTTTAAAGATTGGGATATTCAAATTGCCTGGTAGATGGCAGAAGGTCTTGGAACAAAAAAACCAATACATCAGTGATTAAAATATTTATTACTAATAAAACTTTTGGTCTTGCTTTTACTAAAGAATACGAAGTGACTTTCCGAACATCCCAATATGATATTAATACTTATTTTATCAAAAAATAATGATATAAAATAAAATAATAAATAATTTTTTTATTACAGTCATTTTTTTCTTTTGTAACAGTCACATGTGTATTTCTTGGACTATGACACAAACTGTGATGATTCAGACAAGGTAATAGTTAGTTTGCCTTTGTCTGAATCAAAATTGTAATAAAGCAGACTTTTTCCGACCTCATGACCCAATAGAATTAGCCTGTAAACAGAGTATATAAATTACTGGTTTTCAGATCAAAGCTTTGAGTTTAAGTTATTATTTATTGTATTAATCATTCGCTTTGAGATTTATGCAACAATTTCATCGACGATAACCAGAACTTCGCTTGTTCATATTTTCCATAATCTCTTCTTACACATGTTTGTAGTTAAAGGATGCTTTTCTTGAGGAAACTTAGTTAGTATAATAATGATTAACTTTTGATCTTCTTAACTGTCCATAGTTCAGTAAAAAATGTGCAAAGTAAATATCCTGATGTTTTTGTTTGTTATTCTAAGACCCAGAAATGAGTGGAATCTAATACAATCTTAATCTCTCGTGTCCTTAAGGTTTATTACTAGTGGAATATAAGATGAAGGAAATCTATATTTTCGTGAGGATGTTTTTAAATTAATTCTCAACAATTTAATTTTGGCGCTTTTGATAATATCTCTTCTCCATTTAGTGAAGTGTAATTTATTGGTTTCGATCAGAACATAAAATAATAAAATCATAGTGAAAAATATCGATTTAAAAGCGATAAATGGTTCTTTAGAGTTCCTGTAATTCACATACGGATTATATTCCGTTTTCAGAGATTTGTGTTCAAAATTTATTTTTCAAAAAAGACTTATTGATTTTGGTGCACTTTATTAGCATTAAAAGTTGTAGATAATTTCAGCAACAAAACCACATAGAGAGTGTTGATTAAACAATAAAAACTATACTAAACGGTGATAAATAAACGCAATTCTAACTGATAAATTAAATCAAACAAAAATTAGAGTTAAAAAAGAAAAAAAATTAAAATCATATTTAAATAAAAAAAACTATTTCAGTTAAGACTTCATAAAGGTTTTTTCACATTATTGTCTAAATATTAACCAGTATTGATTAGACTTTTGAAGAAAATCTATGAAAAATATTGGGAATTCAAGATTTGGACAGAATTAACTGAGTTTTTTGTTAGAGGGGGCTCTAGACCAGATTGGCAAGATAGAAATAGCTGGTGAAGTCAGAAAGATCAGAGAGCTTGATAAAACTAAAGCTTATTTAAGTTGCATTAACGATTTGTGTAATTATTTGAGTAAAAAGAACAAAGTGAGATATGTGCAAGTGATTTAGAACGAATATATTAGTGAAGTAATTATTCTTTATGGTGATGATCTACAGCAGTAATTGTGTTAGTGTTCAGAACGAATTAGGTATCTAACGAAAATGCTTGGTAGATTACCGAAGGAATCAGGTCCAAAGTGGGTTTAAATAATTTGTGATTCATTCTTTTACAAATGACTCATAATAAATGTGACATTTCGTTTTTGATTTCTTGCCATTATTAGAAGGAAAGCTCGTACCTTTGTGGGAATAATAATTTCGACATTATTGAAGCGTTATGTTATATACAGGGTATTTCATAAATATGTGTACGCGTTTAAACAAAAAAAGTTTCAATGAACATGAATCATTTTTATATATTATTGTAGATAAATCATTGGAAAATAAAAATATTTTATAAATGTCTGGAAAAAGTCATGGAGAAATCAGTCTGATTCCAGTAGATCTTTGTCAGAAAGTTTGCAGATCTGTATTGTCATGATTACAGAAATCTATAGATGTCTAAGGAATGCAAACTGATTTATTATAATATATTACTATTTAAATTTGTTGATAGACATTTTTTAATTGAATAGTTTTTGCAAAAAAAAACACCTGGATTAATAATTAATTCGGTTGAAATTAGTTGACTATTTTGCTTTAAACGAGTATACATCTTTATGAAACATTCTGTATTTATTTATTGTTGATATTTTTGATACGATTGAATAAGTGTTATTGATTTAAAAATGTGAGTTTGGTATTAACAAACACAACCATAAGATATTGAAGTTAGGTCGTTAGTGTGATTGGTTAATATTAAAAAAAATAAATCTTTAAAGATAATCGATTAATTTATCAACTTTTAATTTTTTTATAATTTTTTAAAAATATTACAGTATAATATTACAGTGAAACCTGCTTAAATTGAACACCATAGTGTCCTTGCTGAAAATTTCAAATTAGAGAGGTGTTCAAGTTTAACAGGTTACATTACACATCTGATGGTTTTATTGCAAGCTTGGTTCATCATTATCATCATCAGCTTCAGTAACATCGACATCTATTGGATTCAGAATTGTATCCTCCCACTGTTCATCGTCAATGCAATCATATATTTGTATCTCTTCGTTTATTATTATCGGTTCATCTAAGCATAATAAATTAGCACATTCTAGTAAATTACATTCATCTGAATCGGATGAAAAAATCTCAGTATTGTCTTGGTTATCAACTCCTGCATGTTTGAAACAATTAATTATAATCGAATTCTGTATATTAATCCACGTCGACGAAATCCATGCTACCGCATGTTTAACAGTTATTGTTTGCAAATGTTTCAATACGTTTTCATTTATCTCACTTACTGTCAGCGGTAATTCAATAAAAGTTGAAGATACCGAAGCTTGAATATTCTAATTATTCCAGCATCGAGTGGCTGTATTGCAGCAGTTGTATTAGGACTGATTAAACAGCTTTCCCCAATTTTTCTGGAAAGAAACTTTCGTGTTGTTAATGCAGTATGAGGAGTTGCACCATCTTGAGGGAAAATAGTTTCAGTAAACTTTCTTTTTAGCTTTAAAGCTGGAATAACCATATCCTTATAACTTTCAGCAGTCACAATTTCTTTAAAAAACCAAAGGTTCGATTTTGAAATTTGAAGGGAATCCTACCCACACCATAAGGAACTCTTTGGTCATTGTTCTTTGTATTTTTGTTTTAATGATAAGTACATCGTACCTACATAATGGAATCTCCATTTAAATAATAAAATTTTATTATTAAAAGTTTTTCCTCCAATGAAAAATAAATTTATAATTCGCGCTTTTATCTAAAATAAAGTATTGTGATAAAAAAATCCCTCATTATATTCATTTAAAATCTAAAGTATCTTTTCACAAAATTAAATTTGAAAAATTTATTGAGTTCTTAATTTCACAATTATTTATGGGACATACATACATACAGACATGTATGTATAATATACATTGTATATATATTAAAGCGCAAAGGTGAAGTCCGAAAAATTTATTTCTCTTCATCTTTTAGAAAAATTTAATTTTTATAATATCATTGGGCCATCCCATGAATTTTAAAATAATAATTATAAATTAATAAAAAAATAAAAATAATAATATTTTTAACTAGAAAACCGTATTGTGCTTTTTGAAACTTTAAATTTTGCAATTAAAAAACAGCCACATGACATTTTAACATTTTAATATGAAACTTTATAGAAGTCAAAGAATGGAAAGAGCGATTACCGTTTTTATCAGATCTCTTTCTTTTGTGTAAATGTCGATTTCCTTATTGGTGATTTCCTGCAGTCTGGTGAGCTCTTCGTTCAATATGGTAAATTGGTGGTCGTTGCTGGTGATTTTCTCTTTCAAGCGCACAACTTCCTTCACAGCACAATCAAGACAAATAGTTAATCAATAAGAACACAATTCCATCAATTACTAACATAATACAATTTTTCCACTTCGCTCTTCTTTGTCAAAGAGGTCATTCTCAGATTAGAGGTTTCGCTTTCCAGTTGAGAAACTCTGAAAACGACTTATCGATCAACCAAAGAATTTCTTTAACTTGAAAACACTCAAAAATGTCGCTTTATCGTTTTTCCAATTGATGGTTGATGATGTAATGAGAGAAGTTTCAAAAAATTGAGAAAAGATAAAGTTGAAAAATGATTGACAATAAATTGAGGAGATGAAAAAAATGTAAGAAATCAGAGAAAGAGTAAAAAATCGATGTATTTGAAAAAACGTTTATGAACAATAAATTCTCAAACTACTTTAGTCGACAGTCTTCAATCTCGTGGTTCTTGACTGCCAGCAGCTTTTTCTGTCAATTATATTCCATGTAATCAACAAAATTAAAATATTTTTCCAAAGGGAAAAACCAATTACCATTTCAGATGCATTGGTCTGTCGTAACTTTTCCAGCTCCTCTCGACTGTTCAAGTCAGTGAGATTGATTTGCCGTTCGAGATTTTTGATTTTCGCCTGCAAATTGTGATTTTCCTCAAACAATCGTCGATCGAGATTGATTTTGTCGATTTTTTCCGCACTAACCACTTCCAGTTTTTGAGTGAGAATGGCCAGACTGTCCTGAAAAGCGATGTTATATTCATTTCTACTCCTAGTAAAAACTCAATGGAAAAAACACCTTTAAATTATTTATGTTCAAGTCAACATCTCGACAAATAATGTCTGAGATGGATCCATTGATCGGAGAATTGTTTTGAGAATCAAACTGTCCCATGGTGGCCAACGATTCGTCATTTTTCATACTACAAATTAATAGAAAACACGATATTGCTCACCCTTTATATTTCTTATATGTGTGACATACCTTTCATGCGGTTTCTGGTATCTGAAAAATCAATTTTACATATTATCTCTAGCTGTTGCTATACTGATAAAGAAATGGAAAAACAATAACTGCAAAAACAATAACAATGCCTTCTCATCGGTATTTTGATTATTTATAAAATTTATCCGTTTTGTGATAAAATATAAACGTGATGACCATCTTTTATATCATGTTAATTCCACCAATCGCTCTTTTTACTATTTAAACCAACCAGAATTTGACAAAATATTGTAATTTAAAAATTATGCAGTTATTTAATGGATTAAAGTGGTTAATATTAATGACTGCCGAAGAACTGAAAAATTTCCGAAACTGTTTCATAATAATAAATTTTGTTGCAAATTGATTAAAAGCGTTCACTTGAAAATAAATTGATTTTTCACAAGATTTAAAAAACAATCTTCAATAACCATAAATATTTAGTATCCAGAAGTGGCAAAAGCTCTTGAAACTGACGCGTCAGAACTAAAAGAATTGATAAGTGAGTTTAATCTCCCAGATGTCATATTCGTAAGTGAGATTGTTAATAATCAAGAAGACCATGTAATATTTGAACCACAATCACACGAAGAAAGTTTAGAATTCATTCAAAATGGAAAGAACCAATATGATGAAGTAAATCAAAATAGTGAAGTTATTAAACCCCGAAGTTCTACTCCAATTAAAAAATATTAATTGCTGCAAATTATGAAGTGATAAAAGGTTTAGAAAAAGATAAAAATGTCTTGATAAAAATGTAAAAATGTCTTGAAAAATGCTTTTCTTTGTTACAAAATCTGAAAGACAGACAGGCACACTTGACAGGTATTTTATGAAAAATCCCGTAATTGATAAATCTCTTCCGTTTTCTTTTAATCTGCCTTCCCCGTCAAATCTGTTTATCCCCCATCCAATTCGCTAAATTCTTAGAAACCTCGTTTCATTTTTTGGTGGATTATACGGGGACCACTGTATAAATATTTACATAAAACGCAAAAAAATAAAGTGATCATTTGTTTTAATATGCTAATTCTATTAATTGGTTTATATGAGGGAAATTATAAAACATTGAAATTAGGATTGTTTTAACAAAATACGTTTTTTCCTCATTTTTTATTCATCAATTATGATATTTAATTTAATAATTATTAACAAACCAAAAATGGAGATCAAATTTACTTTAATTTAACACTAAATAAACAAAATCAATAAATATTAATCTGAAAAATATTCTCTACTTTGGATGTCTTAGCAACTTTAATTAATAATAATAATTAAACTATTTAATAATAACAGAAACAATATAAGTAATAATAATAATAATAAATAACTTTTTCAGAGAATAATCTATTTAATTAAATTAATATTAAATGAAAATATTGATTTTTTATTTATTTAAGTTACTTTAACGATATTTTGAAATAATTGAATCAAATTGCACCATAGTACCTTCACGATACCTTCGGAATTTCTAATCACTAATAAGATGTCATTGTGCTATTTAAAAAGACAATACTGTTAATATTTCTATTAATAAAATTTTAGAAGAATAATTAGAATTTAATGATTATTGAAAATGAAAATTATAAATTTTTTTAGAAATTTTGATTTTCACTTGTTTCTTTATAAATTTAAAATTTAAGTTATTGATTTTGTTGATAAATAAGTGAAAATTATGAAAAGTAATATAGAAAATTATTATTCAGTTATCAATGTAAAGTTATTATTTGTTAAAACCAGACCTAAAAATGTGATCAATAATGAAAACATTTATTCTTAATAATATATAAATTATAATATATTAAATTACTTATTGAAAATTGTTGAAAATTAAAGAATAAGAAATTAAGTCTGAAAAATAATATTATATAATAAATCAATTTTGGTTTTCAATTATTTATTGTAAAATTGATTTTTTCTTATTAAAAGAAAAATACGTGAGAAAATTATTGTTTTGATTTTAATATTAAGCTTTTTCAATCTATAATAATATTGTGTAATTTTACTATTTAAGTTTGATATTTACCTTTTTAAAGGAAATGCCAGTTTTCTTTAATACTGATACATAAGTATTAACGTCATTTCACTGAGATAACCAAAAATTCATATTAATCAAAATATAAGTCGAAATGGACGATCGATATCTTTATATTATATTTGATTTACCAAAGGCAAAAATCGATAAGATCATTGAAGAATTACTTTCAAAAGATTTCCCGAAAAGCTGAGATTTCACAATTTGATCTTTGATTAAAAAAATAGAAATAGAAAAAAGTAGAAATTATTATTATTTACCAATGAAACGAATCATTATTGTAAAGGACTGAAAATATCTAAATTTATAATTATTAAAAATAATATTCGTATCGCAGGTATGTGAAATACGATTCATCTTCAGACCACCACAACCACCATGACCTACTCAAAGCCAACTGGTTGAAAACAAAGAGTTTCAAGTTATTCTTTCACTAATAATAATCGCTCATTAACCTTTTATAATCAGCAATTAAAGCTATTTGAAATTTTATATAGGCCTGGCGATGTCAAAAAAATTTATATTAACCATAATTATTAAACATTTTTTTATCCATTTTCATTTGGTATTATTGATATTATTATTATTTATAATATTAATGGTATTTTATTTATTTTATTATTGATATTTGTAAGCATATGAATGATTTCCTAGATACTGATACTTGTAATTTTTACTTATATCAACAAAAAGTTTTCTGGAATTTATTTTTGGAGACATTGTTCACACTAAAACATCTTTGATGGATCAAATGAAAGATCTTACAGAGGGTATCATAATCACTATAATATCAATATTTATATCATTATGAGGAATTTCAAAATAGTTTTGTCAAATTTAAAAATAAGATATGGTTCATATATTCAGGATATATAGGAAATAATGAATAGGTAACTTTCAGTGAATTTCCACAAAACGCTATAGGATGTTGATCAATTAATTTTGTTTTTGTGTTTGATTTTATCAATGTCTCTATTGACATTATTACATAATTTATAAATGACAGATCACAGTTCTTTAATTTGAGATTTTTACATTTTTAATTTTAATCTTGAAAAAGTTTTGCTTAAAAAAATTAAATGTTAACTTCGGTCGCCTTTTTGGCCAAGTGCTCCTGACTTCATTCCGTACAATTGAATATTGGCTGTTCCAAAATTTTGGTTAAACATATAATTTTATTAAATTTAGTACCCTTCATCTGATAGATTTTGTGTAGCGCCGCAAATTGACATGTTATCATCATTTTTAGAATTATCTGAATCGTAAATCTAAGATTTCACTATAAATAAAGATTCTGAAACGTATTTTTTAACTTACATAATTATCTCCGTCAGAAATAAAGGGGTTTCTAATATTTTTCGACATAAATTTAAAAAAAACACTGCTTGAAATGCACAAATTATTGTGATTGAATAATTAAAACAATTGATGTTTTGATCAACTTTTATTATAAGAAAAATAAATTGGAAATGAATAAAAAATAAGTTTTTTATAATTAATTATTGATTTTCACAAGCTTAAAGTTTAAGAAGTTTACTAAATTTTCACAAATATAAAATTAGGGTATTAAATAAAAATAATTAAATTATAATAAAACAGTGCACTATAAAAGATATCGTTACATTTTCTTATATTTAGAATTTAAGTTTCACTTTTTTTATAATTTAATAATTTTAGGAAAAAAATTTATATTTTCTAATGAAATAATTTTCTTGCTTCTTTGAGTGAGTATGAAGTGAGGCCTCAAAGCATAAAAAATGTATTCGTCATTATTTTTTCATTATAAAAGCTTAATTATATTATTTCTGTCATTAACTCATGTTGTCGTTATATTTAATTTCTCCATCATATCTGATATAAACGTATTCCCTCCGTTTTCCAGTTATCATCTTGTCACAATCTCTGTGAATGTTTCATCTTTTAATTTCTAACCAACCAAGAGGATTATTTTAGTTGAGCATAATTATTGACAAAATCTAGAAAAAAGAATAAGTCATAATAATCATAAGTCCTTGTTTGGTGGTATTGATTAACAGAAACTCTTTCTGCATTTCTTCATTTAAATCACTTAGAGACGTCAGTGGAGAACTATCATATATGACACCTTTCAAGATTTTCCAGATTTTCTCAATTATATTTAAGCCTGGAGATTGAGCAGGCCATGATAACACTGGAAAATGAGCAGCAGTCATCCATTCTTTAACTATTCTTGTTGTATAGATTCTAAAATTATCCTGTTGGAACCAGTAGTTCTTCCCATAATTTAATTCACAAATTGGTACAATAGTTTTGTAAAATAGTTCTATACTATATAGTTCTATAGTATATGCAGGAATTTTGAAGTTTCTTTTTAATATTTTATGTGACTGGAGACCATTTTGGCAAAACCAAAGCCGATACCATAATTCCTCCACCTTTTTTCTGGTGCCTCGGACGATAAATACATTTTTTTCTTTAAATATGTTCTCCAATCACCCGGTCATCAATGGAAACCCTCTTCTCGTCCAAAAAATGGTTCTTTACCATAGATGACTTCTGATAACCACTTCTTCGCTAAATTACAACATTTAGTCTTGTCCAATGGGTTTAGAGGTAAACTTCTTTTAACTTTTTTGTATCTCATGCTTTGTTGTATCAGGTAACGTGCAATGGTAAACCGTGAAACTTGAAAGTTTCAGGAATCAATCAATTTTCTACAATTTACCTTTTCACCATAGTCCTTCAAATAGCTTATTTGCCTCTTCAACCTTAACTTATATGTCGCATTTATTTTACAAATTTGTTACGATATTATTTCACTATGAACCCAGTCGTAACCTTAGCTCGAAACGTTACTGAACCCTTCACTTGTTTCTATACGTGTACGCAATTGAATGAATCAAACGACTAAATACAACACTTTATTGCTTCAACAACAATACAAAATATTC
>JBBMKC010237852.1:0-11098 GCA_037834085.1 Bipalium vagum | reverse complement strand
TATACTTGTTTTTATTAAAAATTTAATTTATACTTTTATTTAATTATTAAAATCTTTTAGCTCAATATATTGCAAATGAAATTAAAAAATTAAATATGTTACTCAGATATTTTTAGATTCTCACAATATTACTATTATTAATATATATTATTTTATATATATTAATAAATAACTCAAACATATTTTATATTTGTTAATTAAAATTACTGACAGTTGTAAATAACTTTATAAAAATTGTTTAAAAAAAAGATAGATTATTTCATAAAATTTGATTTTACTTTTAACACAATGTTTTATTTGATTGGTTAATTTAAAAAATTCCACATACAAACTCTTATATAATTTATTATATACTTTTGTTTTAATGAATAGACTTGTATTTAATTTAGGTAAAACTCAATTTTTTAGTATCATTTTATTATTATTATTATTATTATTATTTATTTGTATTATGAATTTTTATTTAATATGAATATTTTTTTTATTATTTTTATAAATTTTTATATTATTATTATTCTTTCAAGATCAATATTTAATAATAATAATTATTATTACTATTAAAAAACCAATTCAATTACTGATTTGAAATGCAACTGATAAAAAAGAAAAAACCGTTTTTTGTTCAAAAAGATTTTTTTATAACTTTTTCCATTGATTCAAACAACATTTTACCAATTTTTCAAACATTTCTACTTATGAAAAATAATTATCGTAATTGTTTTAAATCTCAGATCGTTTAGAAAATGTTTTTGTTAAGAAATTTTTTATGGAAAAAAAACCAATCCTAAATTCCTGCTTCAGTGATCATCATTTATAATCAAAGGGCAGATAAGTAACTAATTAAATTTATTTTTTAAAAATACTTTCAATTAAAGAGAACAGTTACCTATTTGGGTTATAGAATTCGTTTTTAGGAGAATTTCAGTTTTGTCTTTTTAGATTTCAAACTTTTGATGAAGAAAACACTGTCTATGTACACCATCCGTTTTAATTCCCACAGGTCATCAGTCATAATAGATAAATCTATAATGGATGGATAACAAATCTATTTCTAAATTAAATATTAAAACAAACTAAATTTAAAAAATATATATTATCAATTATGTGGATAAGTTTAAATTAAATTGGAAAAACAGTTTTTATTAAAATGATAAAAAAAGGAAAGGAAATATTTTCTAACAAAGTTATAATTAAAATAAAATATGATTTTTTATGGGCTCAAAGATCTTTCAATTCTCCCATCACCAAAGATTTGTTTTAATTAATGAATCAATTTGGAGCCTTTGCACAGCTTATTCGTTTCTCATTATAAATTCATTCTTTTATCAAAAGATGATTTAATTTCTAATATATATGAATTAATATAAAGTGCATTTTTAAATAATAATAATATTATTATTATTTTTTCTTATTAATTATTATTTTTATTATATATACATATATTATATTATTATTTTTTTGTTTATTATACATTTTTTTTTCTTTTTTTTCAATTTAAAAATTCAATAATTTTTATGATTTTATTTTAATCATTTTATTATTACTTATCATTTTTAATGAAAATAATTATTTTTTATTATTTTTTTTATTATTAGTTTTTATTTAATGTCTTTATAGATACATAAGTTTTTCACTTATAGCATTCACGGTTGATTAAGCAGAAATGAATGGAACATTAATTTCTTATTTCTGAATTATAAAATCAGTCTCCAAATTGAAAAATGTATTTGAACCTTATCTTTGAAAATTATCAAAAGTTAATTCATGAAATTATTGAAAAAATAAAACAAATAAATTTTTCATTGTTTTTTAATCCAATAATTTGAAATTTATAATAAATATAAAATATAATAATAATATAAAAATAATTATATTAAAATAAATTTTTAAAATTATAATATAATAATATTTAAAATTTATAAAATTTAATAATATAATATAATTAATATAATATAATATAATAATATATAATATAATATAATAAGAAATAAATAAAAAATAATTAATTAAACGGATGTGAGAGAGATAAAAATCTTTTTTAAAAAGTTTTACACGAAAAAAAACGGAAAAAAAAATCCAATCACAAAAAAAAGAAAGAGTAAATAAAGATTTGATAAATGAAAGTATCGATGTCTGAAAGGAAAATTAAATAAATAAAAACTGATATTTCATAAATCGACTATTTGTAAACGGAATAAAAACTGTTTAATCTTAAAGTTTGCAATTCAGATTTATGCAAAATAAATGAATAAAATTAACATATTTTTTGATTTATTGTTTTTAATTTATAATAGCCTTGGTAAATTTTATTTTTATTTTTAATACTATCATATTTTAATTTTTTTCACTATTTTAATGATTTTTGATTTTTTTGAATTTTTCTGAATTTTTCTGAATTTTATCCCACTGTTTATCCTTTTTATTTAATGTTAAAATAATAATTATGAAAAATATTTACTTGTTAATAAAAAATGATTTCGCGTAATAATAATAATGATAATAATTAATCCAGCTCATCTTTGAGCTCTAATTGGTCATATGAAGAATATTTGATGGAGAAAGAGGTTTTGATAACAATTCTCTTCTACTTCACTTGGTAGGGTTTTGCTGAAGAACATGAGTCGGTAACGGAATCTTTGTTCGAGAGAAACTCTTGAAAACTCAATGTTAACCGTAAAATGTAAATGTAAATCAAATATTTTCTCAATTAAAACATTTCTATCCTGGTTTAAGATAACGATTTGCTCTTTATTACGAAGACTAATTTCACATTTAATTCCTTTTTCAATAAAGAGAAATTATAAAAATGTAAAGAAACAATTTCCTTCTTAATTAGAAAGCAACGACAATCAATATCCCGGGTCTTGATTAACAAATTAACACATTCCATTCTACAAAAATATATTTATTGAAAATTAGTATATTTATTTTTATATATAATGGTTATAAATTTACGTTTCTATCATATAAAATCGTCTTTCATTTATTCCTTGATGTTTTTTTAATTTTTATACGAATGGAGAGGGTAAAAGGGAAATATTATTATTACACATAAAAATAACAAAAAAAACAAATATAAAACTGAAGAAATTATTTATAAAAAAAATGAAAGAAAGTGTAATGTTAGTTAAGCAAGAAATATCGTTTCGGTTTTAAATATATATTTTTTACAGGTGCAATTATAATTCTTATTTAATCACACTCAACATATTTTGCGCAATCTTTAATAAATATTTCTATATTATCAGTTTTTCAGAATAATCCTGAGTGCAGAGGTCCTATCTGTAGGTCAGTTGATGCATTGGTCGTTGGTAACTGCCACATTATCCGTGTTGTTTGTATTCATTAAGTCAAAGTTTAATATAATATTTATGAAAATAATTGAGATGTTGAAAAGCGTTTCACATATATTTAATATTTAAACAAATGAATCATTTATTTTAATTTGCGATTGATTAATTTTTTATTTTAAAAATCGTTAATTTAATATTTATTTATTTTTTAAAATTGATTGATTCGGTGTATCATTATGATTACGGTTTTTTTTTAATAAAAAAGGCTTTTCTTAATAATTTTATTTAATAAAATTTTTTCAATTTACAGAAACTTTTTTTGTCTTCTCTGAAGATGAATATAACAAATTGTAAGTCGCCTTTTCAATATCTCATTCCGTCAATACATATCCAAAATTTTCTACTCATTCCATACTTCTCAGACATTGGGAAATGCATTTTCGGCTCACATCTAACACAATACACAGTTTCGTTAGCAACTTGACATGGGTCTTGGTGTACTAGTTGTGCCAATTCTACATCTTCAAACACTGTTTGTGGCATACCATGCTCTTTATCCATGATGTCGTAATTTTCATTCCTGAATCGGCTGAACCGATCTTCCAATGTTGTAGCGGAAGGATTGTCGTAAACGTTAACTAACTAGCGGTGTGTTTCTGCACAGGTTTTCTTTGCAAAAAAGTAATACAATATTAATTTCCCCAAATGACGTTTTTTTGGAACAAAATTAGCCATTTTGAATCTCTGTATTATTTAAACAATATCTATTTAAATAAATAAAGTTATTAAATTTTTTTATTGAATTATTAATATATGATTTTACAATTAATCAATGATACCAATTTAATTTTATTCATTGAATCACAATTTTTAACTCATTTTTGTAAAAGCCGGAATCATATTAATACACATATTAATTAAATTTATAATTTTTAATTTGTACTTATTTTTAATTCATTACTTTAACATTTTTATTGTCAATTTAAATTATTATAATATTATTATATTTTTTACTGATAAATGTAACTAAATTACATTTTATTAATTAAAATAAAATAAGCAGTCACATTTCCAATTTATATCATCCACGACCTTTTACAGATTACATTACTGTAATCCATGTTTCATCCACAGTTATGTGTCTTTAGAATTAAATCAGTAATGTTACGCTTTAATGTTATCGAAAATATTGAATCTTTGCATTGAATGATTATTTGACAATCGTAGTGGAATTCAAATATCAAGATATTTTATGTATCCCATGTCTGCTACCATCGGTTTTCGATATTTGTAAGTACTTTGTAATTTCTATGATAGACTTTGCTTGGTCATCAGAAGATTTCTTTGGTCTCTCGAAACCCAGAAAATTATGTACCTCGAAGGTTCCGGATTTCAATTTTTCCAAAATCTGATATACGTTCGGTGATGTGATTATAACTATAAACAGTGTATAGTTTTCTATGTACGTTTCAGTTATTTTACCTTTTCTAAAATAAGACAGATAAAAATGTCGGAAATGTTCTTTGTTATTGTCCATTTCAAAATGACGCTAAATAAATTTTATCAACACAAATAAGATGAGTAATTAAACAAAATTAATTTCACATATAAATACCATTTCATTAAAACAATGAGTTAGCAGAAACCTATGAACTTTCGGGACAATCCAATATAAAGACTATTAAAGAGATTTTAGAAATTAGTGTTTTCAATTAAAGAAGATTTACTCAAAAACTGTCAAAGGTAAGTTTAAAAATGTCTTTTAAAACGTCTAAATAATCTTTGAACCTATTGCTTTGACAGAGAAAAATTATTCGAAAAATCAATTTTCTATTATTTATTAATAGAAAATAAGTTTTATAATATTTTAAATTAGAAATGTTCTATCATCATTAATCTTCTAAATATCATTCACACCAGCTAAAATTGTTCTTAATTCATTCAAGAAAATAAATTTTAAATACAATGTTGTGAGGAATAAAACAATATATTTCTTCCATATGAAGAAATGAAATTCTACTGAGAATAAATTTATAAATTATATTGCGTGAAATAAATTATTAATATCTCTCATAGCAATACTATTATAATTGTTATACTTCACATACTTCCGGTAATCATTGTTACTCATTGGACAACTAATAAGAATCATCATTACGCTTTTCATCTATATTTATATAATAAATTATATAAATATCAAATATATAAATAATATATATTACTATTACACACTAATAATAGCACATTTCAAAAAATCAAAAAAATAAAATCCTACCTTTTTATATTAAAAATTTTTTTAATTATGGTGATTGAAGATAGTAATAAGTTATATTGACACCTAATTTTTTGTAAATTAATAATTATTTTATTGATTAACAAATTTTTGATAAATACTTTAAAAAAATCAAGTGGTAAAGATTTTTTTAAAAGTAAAGTACATTTTAAAAATTCTAACATATTTATATTATAAAAATGTATTATGTTTGAAATTTCTGTTTATAATGTACACTTTTCAAAAATATAACCAATTGAAATCATGATTAGATTAAAACCAATTACATTAAATTTTTGAATTGGCTTACATGTATTCTTATTATTAATGTTAGCTTCAAATTGAGTTGAAAAGCGCTTCACAATAACTGAGAAAAGAGTCAGGCAATATGAATCATTAAATCTTAAAATAAGAAATAATATAAAAGTCAAATAACAATACAATATTTATCATTGATATTTTAATTATTTTATTTTAATCAATATTCTTCACATTTTTCATAATATAATGGATTTTTTGTTTAAAACGGAGTAAATTTTTAAAATGTTTAAATAAATGAAATATTAAAGTTAAGTAAAATTAAAATTTTTTAAAAATTAATTTAAATATAAAAAAATTAAAATTCTACAAAATATAATACGTGCTTAGTAAGAAAAGTCTTGTAATAATATAAAATTTTTTTAAAAAATATTTTTGATTATTACAGGTTTATGCATAAATAAAGTGTGATTCATTAAATTGTCCAGTAAAAGAAATTACAACCTTTATATTTATATACAGAAAACAATATATTGTTAATATTTGTTATATTCTCCAGATGCCTCGATTATTGCGGAAAGCCTCCACTTTATAGAATCTACAAGACTGTATCGGTAATTCTCTTCTCCCATGATAGTAGTCCACAAATCCTAACATTTGCTGAACAAGGCGTCAGATATAGTTGAGTTTATGAGCATATAATTAAGCTGGTGTTTCGATGGGGTTAGCATCGGGACTGATTGCTGACCACGGCAGAAGAGGTAACTCGTGATCATCGAACCAATTTCTTGTAAATTTGGCAGTATGAACTGATGTATTGTCTTGCTGTAGAATTATATGTTGTTAATTTGATCGACGAAAGGAAGGAGGTTCTGTTCTAATAGCTCAACATATCCTTCATAATTAAGCCACTGTTGCATTCTAACCAAATAACTGTAACCATCTCTAGGAAACGATTCCCACACCATGCAGTAACATGAACTTTTGTTTGGAAGATGGGTAACAAACCAATCCTTCAGTGTATTGCTTTTCCTACGCCATACTATCTTTTTTCTATTATTCATTAGTGAAGATGATTGCTGACCAGTTTGTTTGACGATGCTGTTGTGCCCACAACAAACGTGCTGCTTTGTGAGCACGTGAAAGGAAGAGCTTGTGTGCTGGAGAAAAAGAAAGAAAACAATGTCGTTCAAGCGGCGATTGATCGTGCCATATGATACTTTTTGGATTATGCTACTTGCCGAGTTCCTTTGAACGGATGTTGTTCGACATATCTCGCAATATGCCTGTCAAACCTATCTATTGTTTTTCGCGGTCTCTTACATTTGATACGGTTTCCTTCATGTAGCAGATCATTATTGATGTTTCGCTGACAATATTTACTGACAGCAGACAGTGTCAAATCAAGAGTAATGACTATCTGTTCATATGTCCATTCCGCATGTTTGCGTAGTGCATAAATCTGTCCTTTATCAAAAGACATTAAATCGACACCACCCATAATTTGACGAATATACTGGAAATTAAACTAATCTAATATTCTAGGTGAATTATAAAGCAAAAAACACTTACATGGTCTAACAAAATGAATTACAAAACATAAAATTAGAATTGACAACCATAAATAATCTGATATATATAAACAAATTTATTTAATTTAAAAAGTGTTTAATTTTTTGCACTGGACAACTTCATGTATCAGACTGTATATAGAAAAATATTCAAAAAAATATTCGTTTGTTTCTATTTGAATTTGATCGCATTTAAGTCTGCCAAAGTACTGTTTATTTATTAAATTAAATTTACATACATATTATGCTTCGAAATCAAAGACGGATCTTTTGGCCTTGGTGAAACAAGAATTTATTTAGTGTACATTTCCACTTGTGAATGAAATGTTTTTTCGATTTATGTCTGAAAATTCGTCTATATATGTCTGCATAATACTGTAAAAGGATTATTAGTATGAAATAAATAGTGTAATAATTTAATGAGAAAAAATTTTCATTGATAAGATTTTAATTAATAAATAATAATTAATTAATAATTAAAATTTAGATAATAAAAGTAATTAATTTTTAGATTCAAAAAAATTAATTAAATTTTAAATTATTTAATTTGGAGCGGTTATGGGGGAAAAATGATTTTTATTAAAGTAATCAATAGTATTCGTAAATCAAAAATCGATTTTTTTGTCATATTATATTTTTATTGTTTTTTATAGATTGATCAAGTATTCTTAGAAGATTACTTTGATTATTAATCAAGAAATGGACAGATATGATCCATCTGAAAGGATATCTGAGAAGCATTAAAACAAAGTTGAGATATCCAGTAAGTAAATAATGGAATCAAAATATTTTCTATTAAATGTAGGTTAATGAAAAAATATGTTGATCTGAAGTGCTTAGTTAAACCAAATTAAAATCACTTCCAATTTAATCCATTTAGAAAGTAAAAATTCTTGGTCCTTGAACAAAAATCGCTGGCGAATACCCTGCGAATCGATGGTTACCAGATGTGGCACATATTCTGTAGAAATCTTTTTCATCATTAAATTTTCATGTAACATATGCCAAACTCGTACAACAGAAATATCTATGGAACAACCTATTTCTCGCATCTTTATTCTACGATCATCTAACACCATATTAAGAATTTCTTGAATAATTTTTGGTGTTCCCGCAGTTTCTGGCCACTTCGTGGATCATTTTTAATCATCGTATTATCACGTGCGAATAGTAAAGAGAAACTGTGAACTTTTGAGAAGACGAAGCACCACGCACCTTCTTTAATACTTTAACCATCTTTTTATGAATTTCTGTTTTGGATAATCCGTTCATTATTTTTTTCCATTTTATAGTTAATGAAGTCAAATGAAATTAACACATGTAACTTAAAAAAATAACTCTACACGTGGAAAGGATATTATAAGTATGTTAGTATTAAATATAAGACATTAAAATGGCATACACTCTTTTGTATTTATTCGTTCTTTATTGTTATCTTAACTCTGTTGCTTTCAAAACTTGTCAAGCAGTTCTCGTGTATGATCACATTATCTGTATATTATTATTACTCTTATTAAAACAGGTATGCGACAATAGCCAGATATTATTCTAAAATAGATACTAAAAAGTGAAAGTTAAATTTCTTTTTCGAAATCCGTTAGCATTATTTTAGAAATAATTATTAATAATAATAAAAAATTATTAATAAATTATCAATAAAATAATAATAAATTTCACAATAATAAATTTCGAAATCGTATGGAGAAAAGAGAATAATTTATTCGCAATTGAAATCATTGATTAAAACAAATAATAAATTAAATTAAATGCTTATTTAATGATTTAATATTTTAGAAGAACTTTATCACTATCTTATGCCTTATCCATTAATATCAATTAAAACAAAAATAAAATCGTAGCTACACATAGTTTTCTATTTCAAGATAATCCCTTGATTGACTTAGTCAACCCCAAGGATTTGATAATAGAATTTCATTTACTATCAATTATTTGTTCAATCACAAAGATATATTTTCAACTGGGTTTTTATCCAGGCATTGTTTAATAATTATTGAAAAATAAAAAATAACTCGACGAGTCCTAATTTGTTTAGTCTAGCAGCCTCTTTAGGTCCATGTACGACGAATCTTAATAAGTGGTAATGAAAGTTTATGAATGTCTCAAGAGACTTTGACTGGATATAATTCGTATTCATTGGGAGCTTCAATCAAATTAACTCGGTCTGGTATATCTTGTATGCTTTACTAATCAGATCAGATGATATTATTCTTGAATCTTGAACAGAAACGAACTGTGTATCTGAACCTCATCGCCGTTGTCATTATGACAAAGAAATTTCGCCTTTCTTAGTATAAAGATGATGTGAAGAAGTAACGATTTATGAGGAGGCTTATTTGACAAAATATTAACTGTTATTTTTGACGGATCCAGTTTTTTGAATCAATTAAAAATTAGAAAGATTTCATGAAAAGAAATTCCTTGACCTGTATCTTTGATGAATGACTTTGAAGCACTTTTCAGAGATGGCAATGTACAGCATAAGCTTCTTTTTATTTTATTTCTGGAACTTGTATTTTATATTATATTATTATATATTATTATATTATTATGTTTTTATATTATACATTTTATATTAGAAATGTAGGAATTTAATCTGTTATTTCCAGGCACTCAAGAGTTACTCAATGGAAAGTAACATTCGTCATTGATTTGTTGATTTCATAAAAAATTTCAATGCGCTCTCGAAAATTGTGCAGCTTTGACGTCATTTATTTTGTTGTAAACTAATTTATTAAAACAACATTTTATAAAAAATTTTTAATCACTATAGAAACGATAAAATAAGCTTGTAATATCTTTCTGAAAAAAGTATTTATAAGTTTTGCATTTGTTATTATTTCAGGTTTCTAGTTATCACCCATTATAAAGTACACCGGAAAAAGAAGAAAAGGTTCTGCGAAATTCCTGAAAAAAACATTAACATTCTGAGTGAGGAGTTTGACTTTATTAAAGAACAAAGTGCTTAAGGTAGTCTTGATGACAAATTCTGAAGTTTTTTTCAGCTTGAACCTTTAAAAAGAGTAAAATTAATATGAAAAACCAGTTTACTGAATTTGACTTTTGTTCGGCTTTTGAAATTACTCCGCATGGAGAAACACATTGAGATACAAAAGAAATCCAGACTCATTAATTAAGAACCAAATATTATATTTTGTAAATATTTATTCTTTCAGTATTTTTTATATCAGATTCCATTATGAACGTTATTTTAACAAAAATCAATATAAAATATTAATTAACTAATTATTTATTTTTATTTATTTTACTATTTATCACAATTATTAATTTAAAGGAAATATTTCAAGATTTTTGTTAATTTTTAATTAAACAGACTCATTAATTAGACTTTACATTAATTTTCGTTATTTATATTAGGAAATAACAATTCCTCCGTCCAGATTGCAAAGAAATGAACCAATGCAAACAATGAATAAAATAATTATTTTTTTAAATCTAAATTTCAACGTTTATTTCATCAGGAAAGTATCGATAAATCCACAACAGAAAAAGTGGATAAAATGGTATTTTCAAACATAAAATGATATCTATCTTTGTTCTTTTCATATTTAATTGATAATATTGAATTAATTATCGATTTTATCATATATATTAATTAATTTTTTAAAGTTTCGTTATTTGTATTTTACTGAACAATTGTTTAAGAGAATTTTTATCTATATAAT
>JBBMKC010237841.1:0-11098 GCA_037834085.1 Bipalium vagum | reverse complement strand
AATTACAAGAGAAAACTCAGCAAAACTTATTTAATAGGAGACATCTTATTTTTAAGAAGACCAACTCAGACATTATAATTAATTAATTCATAATAATCTAAATGATTAATACTAATAATTAATATTATTAAAGAATATAATAAATAATATTATTTTTAATTAATTTCTCAGATATCGAGTAATTAAACTTAATTAAAATATTAAAGAGAAATAAAACAATAATATATTTTATGTCTTACTGAACTAATTATTTTGTTGTACCATTAATAGACATTATAACTAGAATTTCCGTCTTCGACATATTACGTAAAGATAATTTTGTTTTAATTTGTAATATTAGGAACAATCCACTTAAAAATAAACGATGTCTTCAAAATGAATACATTTAAATCAAGTGTTTCAGTAAAATAATAAATTTTTTATATATAAAATTAATTAAAATTTCATCAATAATTTCTGTAAAAATAAATAATAATAAAAAAATCCTTAAAAATATTGTGACATAATTAAATTAATAAAATGCGTATAATAATTTTAATTCTTTATTGTTTAAATGAGGGACTTAATAAAAAATCACACATCATTAAAAATATATAAAAGAAAATTCGTTTAAATATAATAATAACTGAAGCATCTCCTTTTGATTGAAAACGAGGCTCAAGAGAAATCTGACGAACAGAAAATATAAAAATAATAAAATCGATGAGATCAAAATCAAACCCATGCCTAACTTTTATGACAACCATTTACAAAATCGATCCGCATGATCAGTCAAGCGGAAAATCTCGCAAAACTTTACGTTGCGTGATTAAGAGAGAATAAACCTTTCTTTTTCTATTTAAAAAAAAGTAATAATTACATTTAATAATTAATTAAACAGTTTGGTTTTCTTTTCCGAGTAAATAGTTCAATTAATTGGTTTTAGCTTTTAATGGCTGACTTAATAATTATTTAATGAAGAGGGGGGGGGCACAGAATACTTTCACTACCATCAAATTATGATTTCATCTCAATATTTTGTTTTAATCAAAATGGAGCCAGAGGAAATTTTCGTCTTAAATAAACGGATTTCTTAATTGAATTTTCGCCTAATTACAGCGGAGACTGTAATGCAAATTTACGGGCCGATTTTTTGGACAAACTACAAAGTCCAGAACTTCATCCTTTTCCAAGTTTTCCATTAGATTTTCAAAGTCGAACGTTAATAGCATTATTTCTACAAAGACAACCTTTTCCCTGCCAAGATATTTGGTGGGTTTTGATCTTTTGGCAACGCTGTCTCTTCACCGGGGGTTCATTTCTAACAGAATCCTACCAAGTACGGATGTCAATTATTGTTGAGAAAACCTTTAATGATTTCTTTCTTTATAATTTTTCAGTCATTAAAATAGTTTTTAATTACGTTTTTCAATCTAAATATTTTAGGACTTTCAAATTTTCAGAAATTTAATATATAAAGAAAAACTTTAATTAGAATTAAATATATTTCTTAACAAAAAAATTGAATAAATTTTAAATTGTAAAATAAACGTTAAAAAAAAGTTCCCTATAAAATTAAAACAGTCGTATGTCGTTTAATTCTTTATTAATTTTAAAAACCTTTTGTTTAATTTTTTTTTGGCTTTGTTTTACTGTATCAATTTGTATTTTGTTAATTGACTTTTTAAATGAGCGAATAAAGAAATGTAATAATAATGGAAAATAAACGTTGACAAAAAAAGTTCGGGATAAAATTGAAGCAATCACATTTTGTTTAATTCTTTAATTCTTTTCTCTTACAAGGCAATCACAAGAAAATCATGTTTTTGCATTGTATATTATATTGACGCTAAAATATAAAAATCAATGATTAATCATTAAAATAAATACATGAAAATATACAGCGATTTTTAACGAACAGACTGATATATAATAAGACAGGATTTAATCACATGTAATGAGTAAAGTTTCATGACAAACCTTAACTTCATTAAATCCAAAATTTCTTATGTAACAACATAATAAATTGATTGATATCTTACTAACGAAATATAACTCAATTTTTTATATACTTTAATTATCAATTTTATTAAATTATAATTAAGCGAAATTAGATTGCTCAATAATTAATAAAATTTGACGTGATGTTAATAAACATAAGTAATTAATTAATCTGATTGATTAAAATCAAATGTGAAACACTTTGTTTATGTGAAAATTAGAATTAAAGTTTTAATAAATTTAATAATAACATTTTTACACTAATAATAATAAGAATAATTGTTTCAATAATTAATAATTAATTTAATAATAATTTTTATAAAATTATTATACTCAGTCAACAATTAAAATATTTATTATGATAAATTAAAAATTAAAAAAAAGGATTTTTAAGTTTTCAAATATTAAAAAAATATTTGAATTGATTATAAATGTACTTGGAAAATATTAACTTGTTCTAACGTTTAATATCGACGAATTTATTTATCCCCTATATTCAGTGTTTGGTTTGGTCCAATATGTGATTACAGCCTGGCTCCCATAGCCAGACTGTTACCGTTCTGGAACATTCCAATAATTACCCCCGGAGGTGCAGCTCACGCTTTTCGCAAGATGAAACACAACGAGTACCCTACACTGACGAGAATCGGATCCACAATTGTAACCGATCATATGAGGATGCTATTTCGGGAAATTTTCCGAAAATATCACTGGACATCTGTGAAATTTGTTTATGAAATTACATTCCAAAACTTTTGCCGACATATTGGAATGTTTTTCGACGACGAGAAATCCATCCAAAACCGAACATTCAAGTCCACCTTGCTCTTGAATTACGATACCCTGTTCACAGTGGACCTGGGTCTCGAGTCTTCAAGTACGTTACCAAATCGTAAATATCTCAACATCAACGACTTGGTTACACAATGAAATTATCTTATCACATTTATGTAAATAGAAATAAATAAATAAATAACTTTTTTCTTGAAATTAAAAATATTGTCTGGGTTTTGATTAATATAAGTGATAAGCGTCCACATATACTGTCTCCCACAGTCTTTATCTTATCATTAATAAAGGAGGAAAAGATTTTCATTTGAAAATAAATTTCAGTACGCTTTCTTGACTTTTTCTTATATCTCCAACTCTATTTTATCATGAATTTTCATTTCTTTGACAACTTATGATAGGAAAACCCCCAATAATAAAAGTTTTAGATATTTAATAAAAACATATAAATTAATGGCAACCAAAATAAAATATCAAAAATATTAGCTTGTCCAGTATGAGATTGCAGATTTTCAATATTGAACAAGATATATCATAAAATGTTCACATTTCGAAGTCTGTTTAGGAGAGTCAGGTTACCGTCACGAAATCTTTTGAATCACGTCTGTATTGTTCGTACACTTACACTACCATCACCCCATATAACATTCATGTTTAGGCTTGCTTCAAATGCATTCTGCTTGGCTTGAATATGTCAATCAGGATTTGTTGTTCAACCATTCTTAGGGAACAGCGAAAAAGCAATTTTAAATTAATGTTGACTTTCAAATTGATAATATAGTTTGAAAATCCCTCTTTATTTAGATATATATAAACAAAGATTCCAATTAAAATATATTGAAAATATTAATTTGAAAATTGATATAAAAATCAGCAATTTCATACTGAACTAAATATGGTCATTTTTACAAGGGATTCCGAGAAAGGTAACTACTGTCTCTATCATCAACGAGGAATTCCTTCTCTTTCTCATTTCATTACTGCAGACCATGTCAAATTGTAACATAAAACGGAGTCAATATGATTTGACATTTTGACATTTGAAAACTATTTTACGAAATAATTGACATTTTTCTTTAGAGAGATTTTTTGTCTGCTAAAGATATAAATAAATATGTATTAAATAATATCAAATAAATTGTCGATATACTTTATTACTTTATTATTTCAGTTGTGGTTCTATGTGTTTTACCGTCATCAGTACGAAACATTCTTCTCAAAGCTTATGACTTGAACTATATCAACGGTGAATACGTGTTCTTCAATATAGATTCTTTTGAAAGGTTAGTTTTTTCACCAATAATAATAATTTTAATAAAAATATTAAAAGATATTATTAATAAAAATGATAATAATATTAATAATTAAAGTAATAATAATTAATAATAAAAAAATTAAAAAAATAATGATAATAATCTTTAAAATTATAATAAACTTTAAATTTTTTGCAAATGATTTTGCAAAAATAAATAAATAAAAATAAAAATATTGGATCATATTAACATGACACTACCACAACCAACAAATAAATCTTACACGACATAATGTCATCACTTAAATTTGACATTACAGAAAAAAATCAACTAAATTTGACAATAAAAAGAATAGGAAAAAAAATCAATAAGAACATTTTTTACAAAATTTATTATATCATAAGTAATTGTAGAGTTTTGCTAAGTGTTTCTTCTTCCAGGTATCCAACCATATGAATTCTGTTAAAAAAGTATAAAAGTTCAATTTGACATAAGACTTGTGTTCGTCGGTATATGTTATTGATCCGGGACGAACGAAACTTCTAATAATTGATAACATTGTATCGACTTTTTTATCTGGAAATACCTGGCAGAATTCTATAGTTTGGTTCGCTGATGTATTGAAAATTGTTAGCGCCTAAATTTTAAGCCTCTGCCACGGTGGGATTTGACTTTGTAATTGAGCTTTACCTCCTTGCATTGGACAATAATTCCAATTCCACTCAGTTGTATGGGATTTTTCTCGTAAAATAATTTTATTTTACCAATTATAAAATACCTTAAATTTGATAACTATGAGAAATTTGACACCACAAAAAAATCAACTAAATTTGACACTACTTTTTCAGAAATGTAGTGTAAACTTAAAATATTAAAATATTAAGGCTTGTAAATTTTATTTTAATAAAGATTCGAAATGCGAAAAGAGTTTCTGTTTTAGACTTAAAGCTCTCATCACATTTAGACTTAGACAAACCTTCATCATTCGGCCTATTCTTCATATTTTGACATCTCCCAATTAAAACTTCCTCAGGTCAATGTAGCATTATTTTTTCCGAATATTAGTTTCAAAATCTTTCAAGCTACCAAACATTCATCAATGGATCTAAATAGAAACATTTATTTCTCCACGGAAAATCTGCTGGGTGTCCTGAATGAAAGCAGAATATAATTTCCAACAATGAAAAATATTACAATTCTTAAAAACAAAGTCATAGTATCAAGAAAAAGATTAAAATCTACACTTAAATCTATTAATAATGTACAAAAAAACCTTACACCAAAAGACACTTAATACACCTTGTAGTAAGTCAAATAATGAGCAGCCGTGGTTTGTAAAGGACGACCCTCCAGAGGTGAATGAGAAGGCTAAAAAGGCTTTTCGAGCTCTCTTTACCATAACAGTTAGTAAACCAGACAACGAAGCCTATCAGAACTTTTTGATAGAAGTACAGAAAAGATCAGAAACAACTCAAGGATTCAGAAATCCAATTTATGAAGTAAAATTAATGGGTTCGATGAGAAAAGTAAATCATAAAAAGCTTTAGTCTAGAAGCTTTCTTGGGGTGTTCCATGATTCTTTGCTGTTGTATGCATTAGCCTTGAATGACACATTGGCCATGAACAAGACCTTTGAAGATGGGAAAATTATCACCAGCCAAATGTGGAATCGCAGCTTCCAAGGTTTGTTTTAATAATTATTTATAAATTTTAATTTAGAAAAAATAAGTAAAAATTAATTATTAATGATTTTCTCCGTTAAATAATCATTGAATATTATTTGTAATGTTTCAAAATAAAATTTTTTAAAGAAATATTTGAGGAACCAGAGGGATTAGGTGGAGACATTATCAAAATTAAGGTTTCAGTGAATTTCAAGAGAATTACAGTATTTTTCACATAACTTTATCCACGTTTCATATTATTAAATACAAAAAACTTTTAATTTAAAATGCTCTAAGTAAAATACTAAACACAAATAAAAATACAAAATGTAAGCATGTATTCATTAAAACTCTTTATTATTTGCTGCTTTGCATAAAATTGTCTCATATGATTAAAATATGAAGCACAATTTGATGACGTTATTTCCATGTTGGCTGTTGCAATTGTCTCTTTGAGTTCTGCTGCTGTTCGGCAATTTTTCGATTTTATCGTATTTTTCCATTTTGAAAATACCTTTTCTATATGATTTAATTGTGGACTATAGGGTGGTAAACATAAAATTTTAAATTTAAACAAAGATTTAATAATATGAAAAGTGGATTAACTTACACGAAAGTACTCTAAAGCTTTCTTTTCGTATTTTCATGAAGTTAAAATGGGTTTTATGTTTATTGTCCCTCATCGAAAAACTGAGATGCCTAAAATATTTATCTTTAAAAGGTAGAACTAAAAATAGTTTTAATCACTAGATGTTTTATTAAACTATTTAAAAGGATTATCAAGGTTTTTTACACTTTAAATTTATGTTAACGGTATAGCATCTCGTTTTTTCAATAATTATAATATCAATATTTTATCTGAAAGCGGATACATTTTCTAATATAAATATGAAAAAAAAATTCGAATTAAATTGATATATAAAAAAGATTTTAACAAAAAATAGATTAAGAACTTAATAAAAATTGAAAATTGTAAAGGTAACCATAGTTACATATTACTAAAATATTATATTTAAACAACAACTAAACTAAATTTTTAAACTAAAAATAATGTTTTGATATAAAATTTAAGGATTCTATAATCCTAAGCATAAGCTGTTGAAAGAGGAAATTTTCATGTTTAACAAAATTATTTATATATTTAATCATTTGTTCCGGCCCTTCAAGCCTTTAGTCCTTGCAAGGTTTTTATAATATAACATTTTTAAGTACTAAATTATATTTATTACATTATTAATTTTTTTGAAAAAGAATAAACCATTTTTGTTTTAGTATGAATTTTTTTCCACTTCTATAACAGAATTTTCTTAATAAGAAAAAAATTAAGAAAAATTAAAAAAGAATTTCTTTTTAAATTTAATATTATAAAATATTAATAATAAAAATATTCTAAAATAAAATAATTATTAATAATTATAAAATCTAAATAATTACAGAATCTTTTCAAAATAAAAATTAATCATTAATAATATTTTTGATGAATTCATTTCGAAAGGGTATTGCTATTAAAGAATATACATGAAGCCTAAATAAAACACTGAATCTGAATTTGTTTTAATTGGTAAAATGTTTTAATTATGAATTAACAAGTATTTTTCATTTGATTTCAATCTAAATTATTTTATTTTTTTGAAATTATACACGGTGCGATAAAAGTTCAAAAACTATTTTATAAAACTTGGATTTTTACAATAAAAATAAAATTTAAATTTAAATTGATTTATATATTGAATGCTTTGTTTAAATGGTATAGTAATTTCGATTTCTTATTTTTTATTTTAAATATCAGGTGATTTGAAAAGCATTTGTTCTTGTATAATTAATTTACATCAACAAAAGAAAAGCCAGATCGAGATAGTTCGTTTGCGAAAATTGGGAAATCGGTAATTTCGAAAGGGATATCATTGATTGTCCTCGAAGCGGAAGATCATGCACTGCAAATACCTCAAACATCCGAAAAATCCTTTGTGATCGCATTAGGCCCAATCCTCGGCGTTCAATGAGGAAAATGACTGAAGAAATTTGAATATCCGAGTTCATCGTTCCCAATGTTTTTAAAAATGAACTCCAACTCAAATCCTTAAAGCTTAAAAAAGGCCAACATCTGGATGGAAGAAATGTAGAACATGAATGGAAATATGTCGCTGTTTACTTCATAAACTCGGTGCTCAATTTCAGCGAAAAGTGCTTTTTCTGATGAAATTGTTTTTCAATAAAGCAAGCTCACAACGTTCAAGGTCATATGATACTTGCTTCTAACACATCAGCGGCTAAAAAACAGAATGACCTGAGCTGGAGTATCATTTTCAAGGAAAACTTTCCTGGTTTTCATATAACAGGGCATCAAAATAAATGAACAAAATTATGTAAGTGATATCCTTCAATCGGAAGTGAATCCTTGGGGCCAGAAAACATATGAAGAACAATAGCGGATCTTCCGACAATATATTGAGCACAAATGACAAAACATTCGCAAAGGGAATTCATCGGTGTTTGTTAGCTCTCAAGAATGGCCAACATATTTAGCAGATTTGAAATCCCTAGATTGCGCAATATGGGGAATTCTCGAGGGAAGGTAAAGTGACAAAAATCGGTTGAATTCTTAAATAATCAAATAGGCAGAAAACAGTGCGAGCTTCGATTGGTCAATTCCCACAGTGTCTTCGAGCTTGTCTATTGAATGATATTTTTAAAATGACTTGGTATAAATAAAATTTAATGTATTCCTTTATCTGGTAATATATTTATTGTTTATAATTAAAATAAATATCGTCAAATAAAATTGATTTCAAAAGTTTCCAAACTTTTATCGCAACTTGTAATGTAAATTTTTATAAATTATAAAAGTAATCCGGGAACGATTTAAGACCAAAATCAATTAACTAATAAAATATTAATCATCATAATAGATTTCCTAAGAAAATATTTTTAATAATCTTTTTTAAGGTATCACTGGAGAAGTCAGTATAGATAGTTATGGGGACCGAAATGCTGATTATTCTTTGTTGGATATGGATAAAGATACTGGGATGTTCAAAGTAATTTTATCCTAATTTTTTAAAAATTAAAAAAATTAATTTTTTTTAAATAATTAATTTTTATATGTAGTCCTTCGAGTGAGAGTGTCTGGACGATGTTTTTTTAATAAATAATTCTGAAATTGAATTTTATAATTCTCTACGAGAAATTAAAACAAGTCATAAAATATATCATTAACTTTATATACAGACTCATTATTTGACTAAGTAATAACTACAGAGGTGTGCAAAAGTTTACAGCACCTTATGAAATTTTAACTATCTTATAAGTTTCATTTAATTTAATACATACACCTCTGTGTTGAAAGTAATGAGAATAGAATTGTCACGACCTCTTTGGTAACACTGCAGCTTGTGAGTGATAAAATTTGTCAGGACAAAGCTTTGGTAAATAGCAGACATATTTTTTAATGTTTCAATATCAGCGTAGTTAGTGTTGACTGTTTAAGTTGTGTTTTTATAGTTTGTTACATCAATAATGCTACTTTATTGTCAGGACAGGTTTTCAGATGGTATGGCATTCAAATATGGCCGAGAAGACGCTGAAAATCAACATCTCTCAGGGCGACCAAATCATCAAAAAAAACGATGAAACTGTCTAAAGGCATGCCTTGTTTTAAAAAAGACAGACGGGTGATGGTCAGAATGATTGCAGATGAAGTAGGCATTAGTAAGGACAGTGTTCATTGCATTTTGACTAATGTACTAAACTTGAGAAAAATGTATGCAAAAATCGTTCCAAATAATTTTTCTGATGAGCAAAAAGAAAATCACCTGATCATTTGCCAGTTGTTGTCGGATCACTTGAAAATACAACAACACTTTATAAATCAAGTAATAACAGGAAACAAATCTTTGATATTTGAAAAGATTACAATGCTTCCACATCTTTTTTACAGTCCAGAAAATTATATTCTTTCGAACATCTTCTGTCATACACCATGGATTGAAAAACATAAATCGGAAAATTACACTATCATCATAGGATGTCGTCTTCTTCGACCTACCACTTCTTTCTTCGTCATGATAGTTGCCCGTTTCATTATACTTGCGTAACGCATTCTGCACTGCACATCTGCGAAATCTGACTATACTCTTTTCTTGCTAAGTATACAACTTGTGATCTGATTGTCGAGTCAACGAATGATTTTCTAATAGTTTTTAGTGTCAAAAATACCGAACTAAAATTTCAGATATGTTAAGTTATGTTTGATTAATAAATTACTTTACTTGAACAAATTGTATAATTTTGTAACTGATACAAAATGATAATTACTTAATTTATGATGATAATTTTAAGGTACCTTAAACTTTTGTACACCAATACTCGTTCAACCTTATTAACGGTTAAGTGGTGCTAGAAAATGCTTATACCTGTACAGAAATATGATTGATTAAACTTTTATTTAGAACAAATGAAATATATCTGTACATAAACTGAATCATTTTTCTTTATAACCACATCTTGCTTCCAGACACTTCGTCCATTAATTTTATAATACAGAGACCATTTTTGAAGAAATACGCAACATGTCTTTTGAAAAAAAATGACACTCTAGCCTTATGAGATCATCTTTGGACTTTACTCTCGGTATCCGCAAATATCAGAAGAAATCACTGTGAGCTAAATTAGAAATATAAGCTGGTTGAGAAAATAACAAGAAGCTTTTTTCGGCGATTACATTCATAAGTCGGTGAGCTGTGTGAACCTGGTATTGTCATGCAAAATGATTATCATTCCTTTGATTCGTTGACACTCTTTCTTGCTTTCTCACAAATTAAAAAAAGTGCACAGTTTAAATTTTCGCATAATTAAATAAACAAAATGAGCAATTTAAACAATTTGAATTGCTTTCATTGATTTTAATGTATGCTTATATTTTTTCAACTTTATATACCAAAATAAAAAGCCACAAATTTTATGAAATGACCTAATATGATTATTACGAATTAATTTTTTTAATTTACTGTTAATCTTCATTTAAATAATATAAAAATAATTATTATTTTCCATAATAAATGAGAAACATTTGACGATAAATTAAGGTTTAAATTAAACATTTTTTTGCTACTGTTTTTACAAACATTGTTTATTTAATCATGTAAATTTTTATAATAAGATAAATCTTTCACTCATTATCCAAATAAAATGCAATTATCAAAAGGAATTAATAAATTCATATACGAAAACTATATTTTACATAAAATAATACCGTAATTTTTTTTAAATTCGCCTTTTGACAGAGTTAGACTGGGCAATCCATTAAAATAAATCAGTGTTTCTAATTCAGAGAATTTCAAGTGACAACTTCCCTCAAAACACATTTGCATTTCGGATAAATTTATATAAAAATAAAAAATAAAAAATAACAAT
>JBBMKC010237830.1:0-11099 GCA_037834085.1 Bipalium vagum | reverse complement strand
TTTATTTACTAATTTTTTAGAGTATTAAAACAAATTTTAATATTGAAAAAAAGCATAATTTAATTTTAAGTTTTTTTCGAAAATAAGCCCTTCCGATAATACACCCATGGGCTTATTATCGGAAGGGCTTATTTTCGGGAAACCCCGGTACTACTTAGCTTTGAAGTATTGGATTAAGTGCCAATGATAGTTGGTAAATAACTTTGATAAGGTTTGTAACTGATTCGAATGATTAATGTGATTTGAACGTCGAGGATAATTGATAAATGACTTTGATAAGGTTCGCAATTGATTTCTCGAATAATTAATTTACTGGTTTTCAAATTTGAAACGAGTGGTTGTTTGATTAATTATTATAATCTTTCCTTTTTTGTGTGTCCAACTCTGTTTACAAGGACTTTTATATTATTTTAATTAGTCTTAAAATTATTATTAATTATTACTTTTTACTATTTATATACTATTTATTATATTTTTATATTATTTTAATTTTTGCTTTTTTTAGCAATTTATTTTAACATACTTTTATTTTTAGAAACTGGGACTTTCCCCTCTATTTGTTTTATTTATTTATTAACAAATTAAAATTTTATTTATTTATTTTTATATTTTATTTTAAATCCATCAAAGACAATCTTACAAATAAAAGAAATAAAAATTCACCAACTAAAAATTATACTATTGTTAATCAAATCAAAATCACATAAAATATTAAATGTTTTATGCAAATATTCATAATCACATATATAAAAATGTTTTTCAAATGATTTTAACACAAAAATTGATCAGTGTTGATAGTTTAGTTGAAATTGACGGATCAGTGTTGCACGCTTGACTTCCTGGGTTTAGATGGTTTGGATTAACGGTTTTGTGGTTGACGTTGATGAGTTTGTTATGATTGAAGTTGATAAGTTTGTTGTCGTTGAAGTTGATGGATTTCCTGTTGCTGCTGGGAATCTCCACAAATCTTTAGAATCGAAAAGATTGCAAGATTTCGATTCAAACTCTTCTCTATTTCTGAATGTCTTTTGGTTGAAATAATTGTTGATAGATAAAAATACATGATAATCAGTTGGAGAAATGTGTGGAGAATGTGATGAATTGCAAGTTTAATAATAATAAACCAGAACTTAATTTTCAAATTTTTCCTAAAAAATGATGACTGAAATTACGGAAGAGAAATTTAAAAACATTACAGAAATAGGTAAACCAGGATCCATAATTTTTATTGGTGAAAAATATTACTTGTTCAAAAAAATAATCAATGAAATTAAAGACATACAAACTGATGAACAAAAAAAGTTCTTCCATTAATCGAAATTCTTGGAGCAATCTTTATAGGCTTATGAGCGGCTGGTGAAGTTGCTGGAGGAACTGCTACAACAGTTTAAAAAATTAAAAAATCTCAAAAAAATAATTCTGAAAAATAAAAGATAGAATTGGAAAAAAGAAATTGAAAATGGAAGTTGAAGTTGAAGTTGAAAACTTAAAACCGAAACTTATATAAAAATTTGATCTGGACTTTATTATGATCCTTATTTTGGTAAAAGGTTAAGAGATTCAATTTTAAATAGGTGTTCAATGCTGTTCAAATAAGTTCATATATCTTGTACTTTCATCAATTTTATGAAAATTTAATTACAGTTTAAAAATAATCAAGATTTCTTGATTTTACAAAGTGCGGTATTTAATATGTGGTGCACTGTGTTATTTCAATATTATTTAATATACAGCATTATCAGTTTTTAATTCTTCTAATTTACATTTAATTTTAAAATATAAAATTGTATGATATTGAATTTGCTAAAATATATTTCTTTCATTATAATAAGCTATTACATAATTCATTTCATGATAACCTGCATTTTCTGAGTGGCTTCAAAATCAAAAAAATAAATATTTAATATTTTTTTAGATTTTCCTTCATTATTTTTATTTAAAAACATTTGTAATTATGAAAAGTTGAATATATTTTTCATTGCTAATTGAAAAGTTTTTATGACCACACTTATGTTCATATGAATCAAAATATTCTTCATTACAAATATCACATTTTTTTGAATATCTGCAAAATTTACTATTATCTATTTACATGTACATGTATATTGATTTTGAAACCCTGTTAAACATTTATGAAAATATTTTAATCATTGTAAAAAAGTTGATTTTTTTGCAATTGAAATTGAATGGTAACTTTGTTGGTGTTAATAAATAAAAGTTTGTTTTTCAAATTTTTGATTTTTTCGATATAAAATAGAATCAGTCTGATTATGATTATAAGTATATACGAAAATAATTCTTACTTTCTAAACATTCTCAAATAATTTTAAATATCATAAATAATAAAAATCATAATAAATATTTTACCAATATTATTACTATTTTATTTAATTTTTACCTGATCCATATTATGTATTGTTAAACCATACTCATTGATAATAATGGTGAATATATTATTTATCAAAGGATTTTTGGTTTTATCTCTTTATGAAATCGCGCACGAACCAATATTTTTTGTTTTATTTTCAGACTTCTGAGTTTTGTCCAGAGAAATAAAATCGATCTATCCGGATGTGTTGATAATGGTTTTATTTGTAAAAAATGTAAAAATAATATTTTCTAATAATAACATTTTAAGCAAATGTTCAAAATCAAAATATTTTTTTGTTTTGCCGTATTTTAGAAAGATTACACAAGTTTTGTGGAGGAAATGGATACTTTTTAATTTGCATATTTCGTTTTGCAAAAGGCTTTCTGTTTACTTATTCATTTTATTTACATAAAAAGGTATTTTCTTCGATCAAGTGAGAAATTTGAATAATATAAAGAAATTAATGGCATTATCAAAATTTCCGAATTCTTAATATAATATCTATAATATATTTTGAGCTTGTTATAATTAATTTACATTTCTTTATTCTTTTGATTTTTATGGTTCATATATTTATTATATTTTTAGGTTATATAGTTTTTCATTACAAGGATAAAATAATTTTTAATAATATTTTTTTTCTGTTTAAGATTTTATGAAAAGTAATAAAAATTATTGTTAATATCAATCGATTTATAAACAGAATTAGAATTATTCATAAAACAAATAATATTTAAACAAATTTTCTCAAATCTGAAAATTCTTTTTTATTAAATTTTAAAAAGTAAGTTTAAAAATTTTGAATTAAATCATAATACTATGCATTTGTTACAGTAGATCCTTTTGGCATATAATGCTCAAGAATTGGGTCTTTATTATTCCAAAAGAGAGTATGCATCAGTTTAGCAATGGAAATAATGAACCGAACATTCATCGCCAGTGACGATGCTATAAAGAAAATCATCACCTTCTGTTTCTTAACGATGAAGGAGCATTTGACAAAAGTCCATTCGGCGGACTTTCATCTCGTGAGTAAGCTGTCTTGGAGCCCACCTGGAAGACAATTTTCGATATTTTAACACATCGTGGATGATGTAATTGACTGAGTCGTGACTTAGCATAATTTTGGAGGTTACTTCATCAATTGTTATCCGCCTGTTTCCACATAAGATGTGATCAATTTCGGAAATTTTCTATGGTGTTTCAGATGAATTGAGTCTCCCAGATTGAGGTGCATCGCTCAGATTTGTTAACCCGCTTTGGAACGACCTATGTCATTCATATGCCTTTTGAAATGATAAATAGACATCCCAATCCTTTGATAACATTCTGCGATGAATATCAGCAAGAATTTCGCGTTCACTGCCTAAAAATCAAATTATTGCATACATTTCTTCTTAGCTGCATTCAGTTAGATACCGCCATAATTTTGATGCGATTATTAAAAAAAATGCGAATATAAATCAGGAGTTTGAGTTTTTTATTTAATTTTAATATGTTTACTTATAAACTAAAAGGTATATTAAATCTTTACAAAATTTGTTTTATTTTTTACAGGTCATTTAAGGTTTTTTTTTGACTGACCCTCGTAAAATTTCTCCAAAAGATAAAACACAAAGTAATATTTTCAATTGTTTAAATCACATTTTAAAAACTCGTGATAATTATAATGTGAAATTATCACCTTCACATCCTTGAATTTTTTTCAGGATATGATCGCTTTTCTTTATGTAAAAAACATAACTCAATAAATTAATTATTTTAAAAATAAAAAAAAACTTATAATCAGAATAAACAATAATTATTGATGATATAACTTCTGAATTTTTAACTATAGCAATACCTGTTCGAAAAAGAAGAAATTGTGTTAATTATAGTGGATATAATTTTACAAATGTAATATTACAAAATTTTGCACAATTAAAATAATGATACCATTTGTCTTACAAGATCGACAAACACTTCATTAACTTTTTAATAATAATGTTACAAATAAAATTTATTAAAACTTTGATGAACGTTGTGAGATAAATTGAAAATTAGTCGGGGGATGTAGCTCATCGGTCAGAGCAGTGCATGCGCATGTGAAGGTCCCGGGTTCGAATCCCGGTATCTCCGAATAATTTTCACTAACAAACGTGATAATAGAATTAGATATATCAGAAGAAGGGATAAAATTTGTTTTTATAATTAAAATTGTTTTTCCTGATGCAGAAGGACCAATAATTAACATTCTAAAATTTATGGTAAATTAGGAATATGATTAAATTTTACTTCACTATCAAAACAAAAATTTACCATAAATTCTAACAACTTTGTTGTATTCTCCATTTTTAATAATATTTTTTAAAATCTCTTTAACTGAAACTTGTTTGGGGTACATCTAACACTTGCTTTAAATCAATAGTAAAACTGATTTCTCCATTAAAATTTACTAATTCGTTTTTATTATCAAATATCTTAAATGTTTTTTTATTAATATTTTGTAATCAAAGGGTAAATAAAATTAAAAAATTTGATCTTTAAACAATTTCTTTATGCTCTTAAACACTATTTAAAGGAAAGTCCAAAAAATATTTGTTCTTTTACCATTATAAAATCCTCCTTCAACGATATTACAAGCAATCATGATTTTATTTATCTTTGAAATTTTCACTGGTTTTGACTTATAAAATTGCTGTATAAAATTTTTTTCAAATCCAAATATTTCACCAATTGAATTTTTTGGAAAACAAAGAATACAACCTTTAGATATTTTCATTACAAAGTTTGAAGAAATTGAATTATCATCAATATTTATACAATATTTTATCCCAATTGAATTTATAACAGTTACATCTATTCAATTATTATTTTCAGTATTATTAAAAATAAGTTGAAAAATAAATTAAAGCTAATTCATAGTTAAGATTTGGATCAAACTTCAATGGTGTACCTAACCTAAATTTTATGTCTGAGTTTTTCCTTTCTACAGTAAAAAATAATACAATTTAAAAGTCTTTGCAAACTGTGGTAAGTGATTAAATTATCAAAATGACAATGAAAACTCAATCTACAATAGAAAGAGTAAAGGCGCTCTTGAAGAAAACAAAATGACCTTTATTATTTACCTTTAGTGTTGAATTGATATCTGGAAACGAATTATGTTTGCGGACAATCTTTTGTTATGATCAGAACCGCAGAGTAACAAACATCAACTAAGAAATATGGATTAGGCAAAACTGGATAGGCTAAATGTTTTACCACTACTAATGAGGTTAACTTCTTCAGAAGGAGTAGATAATACTATATATTATAGTGTTTACTATTAGGAAATGCCAGTTGAACTTCAGGTTTAAGATGTTTATCACATAGAACTAAGGGTAAAATAAATTTTTATGAGCTCAGTCCGGATAATTGATGTATAATTTTAGAAATAGAATTTATTGAGTTCGTCTAAAAGTACCTCCGAAAGTATTGGGGAAAATAAAAGAGCCGCAAGCGATCAAGAATAATGATAATCCAATACTCAGAAAATTTCCCAAAAATAAGCTACAATATTTTTTATTTCGAAGAGCATGTTAATCACCTTTGGTCATTCAATCGACATAAGTAGCTCCTATAAGAAGGAGAATTATTTTTAAGAAGTTAATTTTTTTATTGATTTGATCTATTAATTTGAGAATCAACTTCATAAAATTATATTATTGATATATTCGTTTGATTTTGAGATATCACGAACGTTTTCTGTTCTTCAAATTTTTTTTGTAACACCAACTACTAATATTAGTGTGATTCAAACATTATTATGATCCAGTTTTACTTTAAATATCAAAGTATTAACAAATTTTCCAATATTTTTCTTTCAATATGTTCAAAAACTTATGGATTTTTTATTTAAAACTGTCTATAGATTTTTTAAACATTGGAATTCCAACATTAAACTATGAAAAATTTTTATTTTCAGCTAATTTTGTAAATTAAAGATTAAACTCATTGGCATATATTTCTACAGAAAATTTTTAAACCACTTTTGATATGATAATCTTAAAATCTATTTAATAAATATTTCCGTAAGTCACACAAAAATGCGCTTGTTTAAATAATGACAAAATTCCTATGTAAATAAAAAAATCCAACAAAAAAACCATTGCAAAACAAATATACAAAATGTATTTATTAAAAAAATATTTAAGAAAGCTCTGACATTGAAACATTCACACCGCATTTGACAAATTCGGTAACACGATTTTTCCATTTAAAATATTGGCCAGCAATAAAAACGGGTTTGATTCTACGGCCTCCATTTTCGTAGGATCTTCTGAAATAATTTCCTCTGTCTGACAAATTAAATAATTAAATTATCAAATTAATAATTATATTGATTACTTTGAATGATTTTCCAACATCATCAATACAAATGCTATGGTAAACTTTTCCATCCATCATCACTGCATCGAGCAGCATTTCCGTCTCCTCTTCTTCATCGTATTCTTCTTCGAAGCGGTCGTTACACACAGAACATTTCTGAAAACCAAACCATAATTTAAAATCTTTGACAAAAAATTGATTACATTCAAATCCCAATCGTCAAATCTGGGACATCGGTTGACAATTTTTTTGGTTGTTGTTTGGGACAGGTCCTCTATTTCCTTCATCGGGCCATTTTGACTGCCCAAAACCCAAACCTTGGATCCCTTGGTAAAGTTTCTGAACCTCAGTTTAGATTGGAGATTAATGGAATTTTTCAAATAATGATAATCCAAGTGGACTTCGAACGATTTGGAATTTCGATCCGGAAATCGGATTCCGCAAATGTCACACTGGTAATCGCTGTGGAGCTGCGAAACAGCTTTGGTGTTGAATTTGCGGAACAAGTCGTACTGGTATTTCGTCAAATCGAGCTCTTCGTTCAAATCAACAGCGTCGGGGGAGATATTTGATGAAACCAGTTGGTTAAGAACATTTTTGACATCCACCTCTAAGTTTTTGGAGCCACTGTCATTCTCTCCATTGTTTTTTGGATTATTAATAAAATTAGTAGCCAAGCTTTGTGAAACAATCGCCTGCATCGTTACAGGAGGACTGACTTTCGGGATTTGTCCCATTACCATCGAGGTAGGCTGAAAGGCCACGTTTTCCGTCTTTATCGAATTTTGCATCATTACACCGTTGAATGTCGGATAAACAACATTTGGTTGAACACATGGCACAATCGGATTATTGATGAAATTGTTCTGGATCTCCATTCGAAATCGCATAGACAGTGGATCTTGTAGTCGTGGATTTGCCAACGGATTCAATGGTGGAACACTCATACTTTTTGGATGACCGAAAAACTCGGCCTCAACCCAATTGCAAAGAAACTGTGGAATAGGATGTGTGATTTTCAATCGAAATGCTTTCTTGACATTGAACGAGATCTCAACAGGAACATCGCCCAATTTGATATGACACACTTGGCCCGTCATCGGAACATGGTACGGCCATCCGTCAATGATTATCTCGTGAAATGGACCTCCTATGCACAACGTGACCTGTTTGTTCCTGACAACAACGAAATTGACTTCATTCGTCGATAATTCGAAATTTATCCCGTCTATTACGACATTAATATAACTACAGACGAATCGAACGGCGTGTAACATTCCGTCAATAAAAACACACGGCTGGATTCTGTCTAGCAACACCATATGATTGACGTTCTCAATAAGGACAGGTTTGTTGACGTCCCGGTACGGACACTTGTAGAGCAGTCGAGGGTCGGTTCCTATCTTGGGCATTTGCGGAAAGCCGTTTATCAAGTGTGACCAACAATATGGATAACGGCGTTCATTGTTTCGACCCATTGGATATTTATTAATCTGAAGACCAGTATCCATCGGCAGTGGCATAGCACCCACAGAGAAGGTCGGTTGCTGCTGAGGTATTATCGCAGGATTGGACAATGGCACCTGGAACCCGGAAGACGTAGAATATTCCTCGTAAATCACCGGCGGTGTGACCGAAGATAATGGATTAGATTGTATCGATGGATTATTTGTTGTATTATTACTGATTGTAATATTAACTTTTTCTTGATCGTTATTATTATTGTTTAAATTATTAACAGTGGCTAGAATGCTTTTCAAATCTGGAATATTCGTTAATTTGTTGAGAATATCTTCAGGATTCCACTTTTCCATTTTCAACACTGGGTCCTCCTCGATCGTCTTTTCAATCTTCATCAATTTCGACGGAATCTCATCGGATTTAATAGGAGATTTTTCGCTTTTTCTCTTATTATTATGACTACTATTATTAGTATTGTTGTTGGTATCACTGTCTATTTCAACGTTTTTCTTACCGACCAAAGGCCAATTTGGATCTATAGCTTTAATCTGTATATCTAAGTCGAACAAAACCTCGTTGGGAAACTGTTTATCTTTCCATGTAGAACGTAATTTATACATTTTTTGACGAATGCTTATGTCTTTACACTAAAAAGGAGCAAAAATAAAAGATCAAAGATGACACCAAAAAATAAAATCAATATTTTTTCAACACAAAATAATAAAATTTGAATTCTCATTTCACAAATAAAAAATCAATGAATTATTGATAACTGATTTTTATAAAATAATCAATAAAAACAAGTAAACAAAACTAACAAAATGTCAAGTTTTAAATATAAAAACACAATTACTCTCTCTCAATTCATGTTCTGGTGACCGAACTTATTTTTATTAGTAAAAGTCAAAGGAAACCATTTTTTTATTTGAATAAAAATCCAAATTTTCATATTTTTGTGTTTTGTTAAAAATTCTCCTACTTACAGTTTTAAAAGAATCGACAAAAGTCGGAACAAGATTTTCACTGAAATAACGATTGAATGGCTGACCGATGTTCTTAATGATTGAATCCATGACGTACAGGAAACAAAGTTTCAAATCATTTTCCACCTAAATAAAATTATGTAAATCGATTTAGAGATATATATTGATTGAACTTACTATCAAAATTCGATCCATAACGATTTCTGTTATGTGCTTGCAGATTTTGTCATTGTCTTTGAACGATTCGGCCAGAATAGAAATTTCGTTAATCTTGGTTTTGTCTGTGTCTCGGAGCTTGTTAATGAATTTGTAGAATTGTTTAAGATTTTGTTCCATTAAAATTAGCACTGAGTAATAAATGTTAAATACAATTTTTAAAACAAATTATTTTTTTATTAAAATATTTTTTCAGGAATTTAAAATGTATATAACTTATTAAAAATTATTTAATCTGTCCATTTTATCTTAAAAACTTTTCTAAATTTTGAATTTAAATTAAAATAATTTAATTATTTAAATTAAAATTGAAGTTATAAAAAATGTAACTCATCATAAAAGTTTTAAAAAATATCACTATCTTACTAATATAAATATTAAAATTCAATTTAATTAAAAATTATTACTAAATCAACTGCTTCTTTTAAAAATTTTCTTTATTTAAAGTCTATAAAAATTCTTTTTAGTAAGTCAATTTAAAATAACACTTGAAGCTAACTTAAATTAAAAACATCAAAGCTTCTATTATATAAATTCTGTGAAGAATATAAATAGTACACTTAATTTGATCTTAATATATTCTATTTAATTTAAAAACTACATGATTCATTTAAACTTAGAATTAAAATAATCGACTCGCTTTACGTAAAATAAAAATATTAACTTTACGACAAACAACTTGGTTAACATTTACATCAATGCCCATTATTAAATAATATCGGTATTAAATAACCAAAAACAATCAGTATTGCTTATTAAATTTATTATATCCACCATCTTTAATGGTTTTAGCGAGGATCAGTTTTATACTGAATAATTACGAACTGATAACTTTTTGAAATATTAAAACAAAGTTAAAAATTAAATTATAAATTAAAGATTAATCACAAATCCAACTCTGGAAAATCAGTAATTCTTAAGATTGAAAGATAACTTCGATTTCGTTGTTAGACGAAAGAAAATAATAGTAAAAAATTTTATGGAATACTAAAGTATCTTTACAAAATGAAAAAATTAAAAATATAAATGATTGTTGAATTAAACGTATTTTATGTACATATTTTTGTTGATTTTGTTTATTCAATGTTCCAAAATTAAATAAATCCATCTTTTTGTTATCCAGATAATCGAATGGAAACAGAAATTATTTAGATATAATAAACAGTCAAAAAATAATTTATAATTATTTCTATCCGTGTAAGAATCTACGATTATTATATCTGCAATCCCTATTATCTAATATTATACTGTCTGTTTTACTCCTCTTTTCTTCTTACTTCTTCCCTGTCTTCTCTCATTTAATGATTTTTCAGGGCATATTATAAGATGAGCGGAGATGAAAAATCAAGTAAAATACAAAAAACGCATGATGCATATGGTGCAAATGCACATCCACCTCGAAAGAAACTCGTTTTCACTAAATAAATTTTTGCTTAGATATGAATATATTTTACCAGAATGTTGATTCTTGATATTTTAAATTTAATATTAAAAATAGTATAGGTAAACCTGTATATAAAGTACCCTTTAATATTGCGTACATTTTTAAAATTACATTTATAAAATGATGTAAATATATTTGTTCAATATTTAGGGTATCAAATTTAAACCTGACTCCAAAATCTTAGGTGGTGCAAATCTAAACAATCAGTAAAGCAACACTTGTATTTATACCACACCAGAATAGAATACAATACACTGAAATTCGAAAAGATAAT
>JBBMKC010237819.1:0-11099 GCA_037834085.1 Bipalium vagum | reverse complement strand
TTAACACCAAAAATTTATTTCATAAGTGTTGATTTTCCATACAAAAATTATCTTGAAAATATTTACATATCATCGTAAGGATAATTATTGGAGTACATGTATATATATATATATATACTTCAATAATTATCCGTACGATTATGTATAAATGTTTGAAACAAATTTTTTAAAGAAAATGAACGGGTATTAAAAAAGTTTTCAGCGTTTATAATACTATCATTATTAATGTGTTAATTTATAAAGGTTGATGTAGATTTTTAATAATGAAAATTTCTACATTTTTTAAATTAGAATTTTTTTCTGATTATAAATATATTAATAATAATATAATACAATAATTTTCTGTATTTGAATGAAATATCATTATATTTATGTTAAATCTTTAAAAAATTATTCTCTAAATATTTTATTTGTGTAAATAAAAGTAGGACATTTTTAATTTATATAGCTTTACAAGGTTTTCATATGATTTCTAAATCTATTTCCGATTTGATTATTTGAATGGATCCAAAGCAAAAGAATACTCTACAGAATTCCGAAATCTTGTTGTTACATTGAGAAAAGAAAAATTTAGTCTTGGCCAAATATCAGGCATTCTTAAATTTAGTCTTCATCGATGGAATAATGTATAAGCAATATTATTTAAAAATTGTAAAAGATAATTTGTTGGAATCTGCCCATCACCTGGGTATTGAGACAGACTTCAAATTCCAACATGACAGACCAGAAACATACAGGCCAAAATTATTATGCATTGGCTTCACGAATCCAGTATAAATGTCATAAAATGAAATAGGCAATCACCTGATTTGAACAAAATTGAAAAATTATAAGCTCTATTGAAGAGAAAACTGAAGGAGAGGCACATTACTTGGAAAACAAAACTGAAAAAGGTGTATCTTGGAGGAATGACAAAAAATATTCCAGATTTCTATTTCAGTTCTGTGAATAAACGCTTTGAAATGATCATTAAGAATAAGGGTGGACCAATTAATTAAAAACAAAATTATTTTACTAACTGTTTGTCTGTTTAACATAAATATATTCGTACGGATATTTTTTTTGTCACTTATTTACAAACTTTTCAAATAATTATGCTTATATTTGTAAAAAAAACTATTTTCATCCTCCTTTTTAAATATGCAACATTGGTTATTGTACTTAGAAAAAATCATTTCATTTCAATGCTCCTAAAGGTAGAAAAAATAGATTTAAATTGAAAAAAATGCAATACAAACTTTGATTTTTAAAATTTTATCCCATTAAAAATATTTATTGAAAATTATTAAATCAATCGCAGAACAGAATAGATGTTAGAAAAATGTTTCCTTTTCCTACTGCTATTATTGAGAAAAAGTTATTAGAAATTATTTATAGATATTTTTCGAACTTGAAATCGAAAATTACTTAAAGTACTTTAAATTTTTGTTTACGTAAGATGATATTTCAATAAATTTTTTTCTATTTCTTGTATTCATATGGAACACAGTTAGCAAGCTTACTGTTTAAGACTATTGTAATAATAATCCTAGTAATAATTGCACAAAAACAACAGCAATCAAAACTTAATTTTATATATTTTCTCTGTATAATGGGTCGATTATTTGTAGAAAGATTATTTTCATACGAATTATGCATGCATTTCATTCAGTGAAGAAAAATTAATAATAAATAATACCTGCAAAATTCTAATGATATTTTGTTTTTTTCTATGAAATCCACAAGTCGTCCCGGAGTCGCAACCAATAAATGACAGCCCATCTGAATCTCTCTTATTTGGGAATGGGTATCTGCACCACCGTACACCACACATGATCTCAAAGGTGTATTTAATGAAAATTTTTGGCTTTCTGACAATATCTGAATAGCTAATTCCCTAGTCGGAGCCAATATTAAGCACTTTGGATAAGCTGTTTTACTATATCTTTGTTGATTCTGAAAGAATAATAAATTTGTTATTGATTTCAGTTTAAAAGAATGAAATGAAAACTAAAATATACAAGATGCTCTAATTAAGAAAATTATAACGAAACTCACAAGACCTTATTTGGACTTCATTAAATGATATCCAAAATAAAGTTTCGAAACCAATTGACAGCTTTTAAATTTCTTAAAGATAAGTTTTACTGGATACTGCAATTTTTTGACAAGTTTATTCAACTTCAGATGATAATTTTCTCTTGAATGATCAAACAGAAAAAGCATAAAAAAATAAAGAAATTTACTGATATTATTTTTTCTTTAATCACAATATCGAAATAATCGGATTAGATTATTTGAATATTTTAAAAAATCTGAAAAATTTCTGCTTCATTATAATAATTATTAACCTATTATAAGAATACAATAAATTAAAAATTATCTATTAGGGTTTTCAAATTGAAAGTTCGTTTTTTTAGAAAATTTAAATATCTTTATAAAAAATAACAAAACGAAATCAATATATTCTAAATTTTTATCTACAAACTCTTCCAGATGTATGATCAAACTTTCTGGAACTGGGATTTTCATTAAAGAACTGAGTAAGGGCATTTTCAATATCATAAATTTTCTACTAAGCAATATATTGATATTTGATAATTGTTAAATAATTTTAAATACTTCTTTTTAATTATTGATTTTTTTATTAAAATATCGAATAATAAAATAGTAAGTTTTCTATAATATCAATTGAAACAGATTTGAATAATTTTCTTTTAATAGAATTATTAATTTATGTAATTATAAGCAAATACCGTCTGTTTTATTTTAGAACTAGAAATAATTCAGATTTTCTAACAACATAATACAAACTGAAAAGTTCTTTATTAAAAATAATAATTATATAACGAAATTAAATGTAAATATTACTATCTAACATAAATAAGAATTACTCTCACCAATCTTTAATTTTTAAAAATAATAAATAAACATGGTTATTGATTAAAAGTACTTCAGGTCATCTCAAAAGTCATCCATTGTGTGAAAAAAAAAACAGAAATTTCAAACGAATCAGTGATATTTTTCCAATGTTTTGAATTAGCTCCTAAATATGACAGCCCATCAACTACTTATACCTTTTTATATAGAATACTATCAAATAAAATTAGTGTCAAACTCTAGACTTGATTAAGAAATTGACATTTATTTGAGTAGTGATTTTCAAACAATAAAAAAGATTAATAAAATAATTACAGCCTGAATATGGACCTAATAAACTATCAAATTTTAATTTTTAAAATATCGTTTTTCTTTGACAAGAACATTTATTATAAAAACAAGATTAACACACATTAGTCCAATAGGTATTCTCCATCTGTGTCAAATATCTGTCGTCAACATTTACATAATGAATGGATATCCTTCTTAAAAAATTCGGTTGATTGTGACTTGAAGAAATTAAAAACCCAATTTTTGATTTCGTCTCGGTTATTGAACAAATGATAATCGGATGGAGTAAGGTCTGGGCTATATGACGGGTGAAGCAGAATCTCTCACCCCAATTCGTCGGCTTTTGCTTGATGATTTATAAATCGTAAAGACTTTTTTCACCGTTGTATTCATTTTCTGCCGATGTTGTGAACAGAGATCCGAATTGACCCTCTGGCCCGATTCCAGAACCTCTGCAACTGTCCCACCAAACGCATAGTCAGTTCTTTACACTATGAAAGTCTAGATTTGGCGTTATTTTCTGGAGCTCACCACTTCCGTTTTTTGGTTGTGTTATTATATGAGATCCACTTTTTATCCGATGTAACGATTGATTTTAAAAAACCTGTCATTTTGACACTAAAAAATAATTTCGTGCAGCCTAGTTTACATCGCACTCATTTTTCACACAGGTGTTTCTTTCAAATTTAATATAAGTGCAATGTAATGGTGGAATAATGAAAACCAACTCTCCGCCAGTTGAAGATCAGTTTTGCGTTAAGTCCAACTTAATGGGTGCCTTCAATTCCTCATTATTGACGACTTTCAGACATTTTCCATTTTCCATGTTTTGATGGATTTCATCGTCGGAAACGTTGGCACCACCAATAGTACTGACGGAAGGTTGGAAAATCCTTACTAAATACTTGACATAGGATGCCGTGAGATTTCGCATTTTTTATAGTAATACAGGAGACAATCGTATAAGATATTTTTGCTCAATCATATCTAAAATTTTTATTATATTTTAAAAATTAATTAAATATTAACAAACTGTAAAAAAGATTTTTTAAATATTGCCCTTTCAAAATGAATTTTAAAACAATAACCATGATATTATTATAAACGTAAAAATGAATCAATGTTAGCAACATTTCCAATTCAACAACCTAATAGATTAGAATTAATAAAAATGAAAAAATTCTAAATCACATCATAACTATTAAGTCAGTATTCATGAGAAAAGAATAAAATATCCCATATCTTAAAAATCAACAGCTTTTACCTGACCAAACTAATTCAGTATCAACAAAGTGAAAATATTATTTATGGAAGACGGTAAGTGTCATTTGATAAGTGTCATTTATTTCAACTTCTTAAAACATTGTGAAACAAAAAATTATTTTGATTGTGACCAATCCAAAAAAGAAATTTAAAACTAAAAACCAAATTTAAGAAATTAAAATCATTTTACAACAGTCTATCGTACACCTCAATGAATAGGAATACTATTCCATCAACATCTTCGGGAAATATTTAGTTATTTCAAAACTTCAAATATTACTATTAAGCTTTTCCAATCCAGGCTTGAAAAATATTTTAAAAATTTGTATAAATTACTTTCTGAATAGAATGAAATTAAGTAGAATGTTCATTATTTTTTAAATTAAATATATTTCTAAGAATAGAACTTTTAACTCGTTGAGACAGTGTTGTATTAAATCTCTCACCTTTTCGATACTTAATATTCACGATGGGTAATTTTTTAAACCTGAACATGTTTACCATTATTTTTTAAAATTTTGATTCCTAGTGAAGATATGTAATATTTTTTAAAAATAAAAAATTCTGTGCAACTGGTGATCTTACTCACCAAAAATCTTGTACCTTAAAAGAGTTAAAAGCTACATTTCTTTTGAGATGAATATTTCCTAGAGTGAAATGAGATTATTCTTTTTTCAAAATATTAATAATCCTTGACAATAAAATGTTAACTATAAATGAAATTTAATTATTACAATTTTTTGATTAAAACTTGAAATTTCTTTAAGGTGAAATCGATATAAAATTATGTAAATAAATAAAAGATTTTTACAAAAATATTTAAAAGTACACCATAAAGAAATGAAAATGTTTATCCAACCTTTTCAGGTTCTACAATGTATTTCCACCAATTTAAGAAAAAACATTTTTCTCGATTTTTGAAAAAAATAAAATGTTTTTAATAAAATGATGCAAATCTAAATATAATAGCTATTTCCTTTATACCATACGAAGATTTACTAAATTCTCAAAATCATAAATCGCTTTCTGAAATTTATTTTCTACAAACATGTTTTAGTAATGATTTAAATACAAGGCGCCAATGATTTGTGAAACCAAAGGACTCCAGCAAGGATTAAATTAAATAAAAATTGACAAAATTTGAAATTATATAATTTTATTATTATAAAATGAAAATTTACTTTTAGTTTCAATATTTAATACCAATATAGTTTTTATTAATTTTCAATCATGAGATAAATTTTTGATACTGCAAAATACATGACAAAAATATTCTTCAATATATTTTCTAAAATAGTTCTTTACAATTTTTATTGGATTCCTATAATAGAGTACTTAATTTAATATAAATAAATGTTTAGAATAGACAAAAACATAGGTTTTTTTTTACTAACATTACTAACAATTTTATTTTTCTGTTATGTATTATTAATCAAAATTCAATGAAGATATCAAGATATACTTACAAAAACTCTAGAAATTATTACTAGATATCAGTTTGCTTAAGATTATAAAGAATAAATTGAAAGAGCTTGATTTCGTTTAAAGCAATGAATTTAATTGATTTACCAAGATAAATGATATGGATGATTTTATTTTTCATATTAATTATTCCAAGCTGGATAATACTGACTGCTTTGTATTCCAACGTTATTATTCGTCCTGACTTTATATTAAAATTTGATGTTTAAATTAAAAATTGAAAAAAAATATTAAAGTTAATTTCCAAAAATTAGTTAATAAAACATTGAAGTAGATAAAAACTAAAATTGAATTAAGACCAAAATCTAACATGGAGATTCAAAATTGACGTTCATGTTTTCTTTCAAAGTATAACATGTCCTTAAATTATATCTATAAAAATCTGCAAGGATTCTGCGCGTTGTAAAAACAAAAGATAATTCGTGAAAAAATTAACTGAAAACGATTTATATTTTCTATGACATATCACTAATCTAAAAACAATGAAAGTTGTGCTTAGTCTAAATAAATAAGACATTCATTTTATGATCTATCTGGTAATCCAAAATCTGTTTCAAAATCTCAATTAAATTTTCATATTCAATGAAAAATAATTTTTACAATATCACTTGAAAGATAAAAGAATTTTAAAAAAGATAAGAGAAATTGAAAGGAAATTAAGCAACTTTGACAATTACAACAAGAATAATGATTATTAATAGAAATTCAATTGTCAATATATTTTAATTTCTAAACCGAAAAATGAGATATTTTAAATATAATTTAATTACAATATTAATTACTGGACAGTTCATAAAATTTGAAGTCGCGATTCCACAGTGAAGAAATATTGATAATATTAATTTTCTTTAAATGAATACAACAATTAGAATTTCCTTTTTATTTGTAAATAAAGAATAATTATATTGAGTATTTGCTAAGTCTTAAAAATATTATTAATTAGTTGCATATTAAGTTTAATAAATCAATTAATCTCTGATTTGTAACAAAATGGAAAACATGGTTTATGATCTCAATCGATAAATTATTATTCATAAGTCACGCTTGAAAAAACTTTCGAGAGGCCTAAATCTGTCCAATTCATAATCAAGCCTAATAGTACAATAACTTTTTAAAATCTGATTATAAGCTTAAGTTGTTATTTCAGACAAAAACAAACATCAAACTGATAGGACTTTATATCACCTAATGGCAATCTCTGTACTCACAAAGAATAAATTATAAAAACTTATGAAAATATCGTGGATATATAAGAAAAAATATTATTGAAAGTGTTATTATGGATGAAATAAGATCAAATGATCTTCAAAGTTATGATTTGGCATCCCATGTGGTTTATTATTTAGTGTTATTTTCTTATATTTTATAAGTTTAATATATAAATTGCTAATGTTTCGTGGAGGTATTAAGTGTCAGAAATATCCACAAAGAAAAAATTATTTCATTAACAAAAAAATGTTATAATTATTTAACTAACGATAAGCTTTAGAATAAAAATAAGGTTTAATATGAAACAAGATTTTTAAAATCCTTAATCTTGAACCAAAGAGAAAATCAATGTATTTTACCAATTCTTGGCTGACTAGATGGTTAATTATTGGAATTAAAAATGCTCCGGTTTTTCCAGATCCAGTCTGCGCACAAGCCATAATATCTCGATGATCCAATATCGCTGGAATGGCATTTTTTTGAATTGGAGTAGGACGCTGATAAGAAGCCATCAGAATATTGTTTCTAATTACGGGATCCAATTTTAATTCATCGAAGTTCTCAACAGCATTTGACGTTAAATAGTCGGGCCCAGTTACACTAACTGGTATTGTATCATATTTATCAAAATTAATCGAATTTGATGTTGAATTGTTGTCTATGTTGTTATATAAATCAATTCTGTTCTGCAAATAATGCACTCCAAATGAATTTTGTTTTATGCCATCATAGACATTTGGACTGTTTATGGAAGGTCTCCAAGAGTTAGAATCTTGTGGATATTTAAAATGAGACTGGTCGTAAATATTTTTGATTGAAAATTGCTGAGAGGGATAAGCATTATTTGCTTGATTTCTGTTATTTGTAATAATATTATTTGAAAGTTGTGGTGTTGTCAAATATGCAACGTTTTGTGGTAAAAATAAATGATCATAATTAACACCATAAGTATTCATCATTAAATAGTTTTCCAAATATTTATTATTCTGGTGAGTAAGAATACTTAAGTCTGATGACATATTTGGGTTCTGTTGATTTTGATTGATATTTTCATTTGATTTGATTTCAAGATTTCCCATCTACATTTATAAAAATAAATAAATTTCTTATTAAATTTTCTATAATTCATTACCTGGTCAGCAATTAAATTAACATTGTTCCCTACGTTACCAGCCATGTTGTTAAATTTAAAATTAATTTGCTTGTTACTAAAAGCTATTAGACTTTACAAAACAAAATTAATATCAGAATATTAAAATATAACAACTTAAAGTTAGTCGCTTTATAATTACATAAAATATTATGAAAAATTAGAAAATTACTATTAAATTATAATTTTTGATTACTCACTTAAAAATTAAATATTTTTAATTTATTCTGTTTGATAAATTATTTTATATTACACATTAGAAAAAATTCAAATATACTAAACTACATTGTTATTGATTTTATGAAATTATTAATTAATATTTTTGGTATAGTTGAATTCTGAAATAATAAAAAAAATTTATTTGTTAGTTAGAATTTCATGTTTCAGAAAGTTAACAAGGCTGAAATTTAAATAATAAAGCCAATTTACTTCAATTATGAAAATATGAATATTTTTTAAAATCCAAAAATCAAGTTTATCAATTGAATGATTTTCAGATTTCTTCCACTTAATACTTATCATTATATTTATTTTATATGAAAATCTTATTAAATTTATTTTAATAACTTTAAAAAATTAAAATAGTGCAAAATGGAATATTCAGATTTACACTTTCTTGACTTCTATGCTTGTATGAGTATATTAATTTATTACGAAATTATTTTTTCCTAAATTTAAATTCACTTAATGATTTCCTTAAAACTTATAAAAAAAATAATCTTTTTTATTAATCTCTTCAAATTTCAAACAATTTTAAGGAATTATCATTACTATAAGTAGTAGTAAAAATCATAAATGCTACCAAAATCGAACATCTATCTTAAACATCTGCAATTTTTAAAATTTTAGTTGGGACAAATATCGCATTTATCATTTTTACCACTAATTTATATTTTTAAAAATTTTGATTGGTTCTAAATTTGATTGTAAGTTAATTTCAAACGTAATAAACTTTTTAACGTTTAAATATAAAATGACTGATAATATAAATACTAACTTTTATTGTGAAAATTGTAAAAAAAAATTATTAAATAATCTAAATGAAATAGTTGAAAAAATTAATTGTGATATAGAATTTTAAAAAATCAGGCTTATATATATTATTATTATTTATAATTTTATATATTATATTTAAGATCTAAAAATCATAGTGAAAACCTAAATAAAATAAATATATAATAATATTTTCTAAAATTAATTAAATAATTATTAAAATAAACTAAATTATTTTATAGCATTTTATACCAATATTAATGAAAGATTAACCTAATAACCTAATAAAAATACAAACCATTCAATTATATTTAATGAAAAGGATGAAATTGATTTTAATAATTTATATAAATGTATTTATTGTAAAAAAATTAATGATGATTTGGCACAGCTTAAACGAAGATTTTCGCGAAATGAAGTCTAATAAATTAAAATGCGATAATCATTTTAATGGAAAATATAGAGGAGCCGCTCATAAAAATGTAATATAAACGATAAATCAATTTTTAATTTAATTTTATTAAATTATTGATCTGGGCATGATTTTAATTTATTTTTAGTAACAAAATATCAAAATAATATAGAAAATATAATTATCCATACATATAAAGGTTATACAAGTTTTATTTTTAAGAATATTAAATTTTTAGATTCTTTAAGAATTTTTTCAAATATTTATATTAAAACTATGAGAGAAACTTATTGAAATCTAATAAATTTTAAAACCCAATAAATCATTTTATCATTATGAGTATATGTAAAAGGTAGTAATTATAATGAAATTGATAAAATAATATCAAATAGAATAGATTTTAAGGTGAATGATTTTAGTACTAAAATAAATGGTTCTATAACTGAAGATGATTATATTATTTTATTAATAAATATAAGAATTTTTGTAATGTTAAAGATTACAGACTTTATAATATGAAATTATATACTATAATTTCTAGAAGTCTTATAAAAAATGTAGAAAAACATTTTTGCAATATTATGATAAAAATCCTTGTTATTGTTATTCAGCTTCAAGTTTTGGTTGGAATATAGAATTATATTTACAAATGTAAGATTAAAATATTTTAAACCCGATACATACATAAATGATTATTAATTGAAGAAGGGATAGAATAAGGAATTTCTTCTGTACATGGAAATAGATTAAAAATTCCATTTCCAACTTTCTTTTTTATTAATCAGTTTTATGTGATTCATTTGGTTTTTAAAAGGTTTTAGCAATTCCATCACCTGTTCCACCAGCTGCACCTAATCCTGAAAATATCTCTCTAATATTTGGTATGAGTGGTAAAACTCCTTGTTTTTGTTCCTCGTTTATTTCAATTTCTTTTTTATTGCTTTAATTATTTTTCTAGATAAGTAATAATTTTTGCAATTGATAGTTATGTATTTCGATTTCCCTACATTAATAAAAGTTTTTAATTTTTAATAAGTCATTTTCGTTATTTTTAATTAAAAGTTTATAAAACTTACATTAATAATTTTTAAAATGTAAAAAAACCTTCATTTCGTATTCATCAACGCATTCTATTGAAAACAATGGTACTGCGTGAAATTTACTATGTAAAGTTTTATAGAAAACATTCACACTATCTTCGTTTTTGAGAAAATTGATTTCGAATATCAATTTTAAGAATCATTTTAAGAAATATTTTGTGCAATGAGATATAGAATTGAATGTCGAAAATTATCATAAAATAAAAATTTTGTCATTAATTTACTTTCTGAGGTATTACGAAAAATAAATAATTCGATCAAAAATAATTGTTAAGTTTTGAAAGGGTGAGGTTGTGTATGACTTATCTTGATCTGACTCCTAAGGTAGTGTACTGATCAC
>JBBMKC010237808.1:0-11099 GCA_037834085.1 Bipalium vagum | reverse complement strand
AAAGTTTATATTAATAAGCCAAAGTCCATTCAACAATTAAAGAACAATATTCGTGACGAAATTAAAGCAATAAACCCTGAAGTTTTAGCAGGTGTCATGGAAAACTCTATAAAAAGAGCCAAATTTTGTGAGGCAGAAAGTGGTGGTCATTTGAAGGACATAATTTTCGAAATCTAGTTTTCAAAAATCCCCGTGAATTATTGTTTATGTATAATCTTCAAAATAAATAATTGTCAAGAATATTTACTTTTTACTATTATTTAAAATCATTAAGTTAATTTTGAGCCACCCTGTATATATTCCAAAGATGTAAACTAGTTGAAAAATTAAACGATGTCGGTCAACCATATTAACTATGTAACACTATGGCATGGTTACAAAATTTATTTATACAAGTTTTTATTATGAACTCATAAAGGTCGATCTCTCAAATATATTGAGGTTGTATTTGATCTTCTTCCTGAAGTCAAATAACCTGTTATTGAAAAGTCTTTCAGAACTAATAAAAGCTGCAAATATAGACAGCACTTGGATACTTTCCTTAAAGAGTAAGGGAAATAATACTTTGTTTTTAATTTAGAGCTTTATTCCATTACCGTTTTAATCAAAATTTCCTGCTTGAACAATTTTTGCAAAAGATTAAATTTTTTTGGTCAAAGGGTCTTCTTTCAAAAATATACTTTCACGAAAGTCCTAAATTTATTGCATTAGGCTCAATTGATTCTAGTTTTCATGAGTGATACTTAGTGTATTCATTTTTGAAGAAAATCAATTTCTTTGAAAAATTATCTAATCAACTCTGGTCAAGTTAAGAACATAGTTTATAAGTTTCACAGATCTTTTTGGATCAAGTATTGCGCTCACAAAGACAATTTCATCAAAATCAATGACTTCAGAGCTACAAACAAATTTGGATATCTGTTTAAGATGGTCTCTTATATTATCCATCGTACAACTATATTCTGGAAACATTTTAATTCAGTGATTGTAGTAACAAGTAAAGAAATTGATTCGTGACATTGCATGGTTTTGGAATGGTTTTAAAACATCGATAATAAACTATCTCTATTTTGATTTTTATGTGTTAACAATTTTGAGTATATTGGTTTCCTTGGACGAAATTAATTCGTATTGTCAGTATTTAAAGATACCAGTCACCTTATATCCACTGTAAATGATTGCCGAGTTTTCACAATATGTTTCTTCTTATTAGTTTATAAGTTGGTAGTCCGCTCACTACAGACTACTTAAGCAATCTCATGAAGAAACAGAAAGAAGGATTGCCTAATAAACCTGTTCCCTTTTCTCACGTAATCGTTTTATGGGATACATGTAAATGTTTTGCAATATTTTCACAATAATCAATCCAGAGTCGGACGTATATTTGTACAAGCTCGAAATCAGATAATTCTTTGCATTTATATTTTTATAGGCATTAAATAATGATAAATAACCTATTAAAGCTGAGATATTAATAAGGAGAGTATGTTTAATCGATTTCTGTAACCTTACAATAAGCGTTACATAAAAGTTCTTAGTTTACTTAACAAATAAAATAATTTGGTGTGTGTAATTATTTGTCAACAACTGTTTACTGATAAATCGGGGAACTATTTGAGTAATAGAGGGGTTATCAAATCGTTTAATAAAAGATATAATATTAAAATTTTTAAGAGAAAAGAGATATAAAAAATGTTTCATAATTGCTGATGTGATTGCAAAGACTGGTGGGGAACTGAGGGGAACTGAGGGGAAAAAAATAAAGTTTACTAAATTGTTATGCACTATGATAATTCTTAGATCAATACCACTGTTACTGTTAAAATTCAAACAAACAAATAAATTAATCAACAATTGACCACAACAGCGAACAGATCATAAAACAGAAATAATAATAAAAATATCAGATAAATTTTACTATTAAAATGAAAATGAATATCAAATAGTCAAGAGATAAAAGAAAAATGGAATAAAAAATGAAGTCAACCTTTGAAATCGCGTAAGTGCAGATAGATTTATTGAAACAAATAAAAAAATTGAAGGTCACATTAATATTTATCTGAAGAGAATATCTAAATCTAAAAATATAACGAAGAAAAAATTTTAAAAATTATATAAACATTTCAGGAGAATATGAACAAATTATGAAACATTTAAGGTAAAATACATTGAATCTCAATTGACTCCGGGTGTAGAATTATCAGTAATATAAATGACACTTCGAAAAATTGAACTACAAATGGTGCATCAATTCTTGTCAATATTATAACTGAAAATAGATAAGGGCTTATTACGAATGACAGTAATAGAATGAATTGTTAAAACAAGGAAAATCTATTATGCACTATGAAATTTTAAAAATTGTTAATAATATGAGATAGACTATTAACCAATTCATTTCTGAACTTATCACTTATGATTGTCTGAAAAAACACTGTTAATTCCAAAACACTTAAATATAAATGGTCATGTCAACAGAATTCACCAAATCCATTCCTGTTAAGGATCACACTTATCGATAAAATAACTAACAAAAGTAACAAGTAAATAAATTCGAATAAAAATCAATAAGACTTAAAACAAATTGAACAATAAACAAAATGCAAAATAACAAACCAAAAGACTAAAAATAATTAAGTAATACTCTCAACCGGTCGACTTCAGCTTAGGTCCCAAAAACAATCTATCCACGTATCTCAATCATAACTAACTAAACAGGCTTGGGATTACAATCCTTGAACCAAGCATCAGATATTCCTGGGACAGAAAAAATCAGAAATACTTACGTAAATTCATAGGCGAAATACTATATCGAATTGGTTTTATGAACTAATTTATCTTCGTACGCCTATAACTTTTAACTCTTCAAATAAGAAGTCACCTTATCCAAAGCAGATTGATGGATTTAGCCTCTACTTTTATAGAATTATTCCTATTGACCAATCCAATCACTCACTCAGAAATGTCAAAAATGATTAATGATTCTTTAATTTATTTTTGTAAAACCCTTAAGAGTGATTTATTATTATTATTGATAATCGACCCCCCACTTTTTATTAGTAGTGAATTAAACTGTTATTATTTTTGTGATTTATTTTAATTGTTATTGATTGTTTCTCATTTAATTATTACTATTATTATTTAATTTTCACCAGAGACCCTCAAAACAGTCGTAATTCCAAATTCTATCGAAAATCTTTAAATCCAAGCAAAAGTTATTTCTGTAGAGATCGACTTAAATATTACAATGTAGTAAAGATTTTATAAAAATTTATGAAAAATGATATTTTTTTAAACTCACCCACGAAATGTACATATTTATTTTGATTTAATTTTAATAATAGAAGATTTTATTTTTTTCCATTTTTACTTTCATAAAGTTTTTTGTACAATTGTTAATTTTATTCTTTTCATAACATCAATAATAATGTTACTTATTAGGTCTAGTAGAATAATTGCCTATTTTTAATATTATTACAAATCAAAAGACTGATAAAATAAATAAATATTTATTCAAGATATAACTAGATATTATTCTAAGAAATAATCTCCGTTTAAGTACTTTACAGGTAACTGGTGGATTCCGGTCTGAAAAAAAAAGATTCTGAATCTATATAATTGAAGATCGATTTTTGAACATCATCAAACGTTTTGAACTACCAATCATCCAGATTACGTTGTAGAGACTTAAATAACTTAAATAAAATAGTACCATGTCAGGTGATTAAGCCGAATGAGGAAGAACTTCATAACCAAAAGAGGAAAGATGGAACACTGTGGTCTTAGACTTATATGGTCTGGTATTGTCATGCAGAAAAATAACAGACCTTTTTCCAAGAGCTTTTAATGGTCTATGTTTTTCAAGCTTTTCTTTCAAGTGATTCAGTTGGCTTATAAACATTCCGACGAGACTGTTTTACGCAGTTTCGGCAACTCATAGTAGACCACTCCCAGGTTCTACCTACCCTATACACATTAAAAGTGTGAGTGAGAGGATATTGCTCTTCAAAACACCTAAAGACTGTACAGCTAGAAGACCCCAGGTTGGGGTTGTTCAAAGGATACCGTATTTTGATATCTCATTTCTTTATTATCCGGAGTAAGAATCTTTTGAGTCACCAGGGTACGGAATCTGAAAGTACGGAATTTCTGCTTTTGAATCAGCTCGACAAGTTTTTTGACTTAATAGTTTACTGTACCTTCACCAAAAGCAGGAATAATCATATCTCTAGCCTCATATGTCGTTTTCTTCAATTGGAAGGCAAATAATAAATAATGCCCTATAAGGATTTTTTGGTATGTCACTTAGATTTTCGCTATTTGTTTGAAATATTAAAACAAAGAATTTTTATATGCATATAATAATAGCGATTATAATTAGTTTAGTATCTACTCACTTCAGAAAAAAATTTCGGTTAGGTAGTGACTTTTGAGCCATTTACTAAATATGCACCTTTTCAACTGTTAGACCTAGTAATTACTTCTGTCTCAAAATCGTTTCATTTAATTCTCCTAAAGTTTTACAATTTTGATATATTTGAAGTATACCTCTATATGTGATGTGTCAAATTATTGACTGACTTTAGACAGAAAGCAGTATCAGGTCACTGTCAACTTTATTTAAATATCAAGCGAACAATATATAGTCCAAATAAAACAATTTCCTTCTAACATTACAACTTTTTAGTGAACAGTTGTCCTTTAAAACACAATGAAAACATTCTGAGTTTTTTGGTCAAGAAAAGTTTCTACAGCAATCGTCTTCAAAACGGCTTTTGTCTAAAATAAGAGAAATCTTTTTATTCAAAGCGTTTCTCAAAAGGTCAGTCATTCATATTAGTTCTACAGAGTCGGAACAAACCGTGAAGTCTTGTGAAGAAAAAATTGGAATTATCTTATTATTATTTTTTATTTCCACTTCAAACAAAATATATTGTACAAAAGAAGATTATATGATCAAGAGTCATCTGAAACTGTAAAGCAGATTATCATTATTCCTGATCACTATATTCTTCACTGTTTACAGCTCAATCAATCATTCAACCGAAGTGAAAATTAGTTAACTGTGAAGCTTTACTTTATTAAGTCTGATATTAACGGTAGAGCTCTTCATATTTTAAGATCAAAAGTAATATTTTATTAGAATATAACACCATCAAAATCAGACAATCAAGGTTTTATAACTTGGTATCAGCTTCATAAAACCTTTAAATAGAAGATTTATGAAGCAAACAATTTTCCTGCCAACCGAGAGATCTTATAATTAATCAATTTTGATTATAAAAAAAAGAAACTGAGGGGGATATATGAACTAATGGAGATTGTTAAGTGGAGTAATTAAAAATAATTATTACTAAAAGAAATAACGATTTTTAACCTAGATATTAAAAACTATTAAATTATCGATCCTGCCCACCAACCAAAGATTGATTTCTTTATTTTCCTGGGATCAACCTTTAAATGATTCAAATTCAACTGTCTTATACTATTTTTTGTTATTTGATAAAAATAGTTAAGGTCTATAATTTAAAAATGATAATATAGGGTGTTTCAAAAATAAAACCGAGATTACAAAGTGAAAAAATCAAAATAAAATATATTTATACAAACAAAACCCACAGAAAATGGTTTAATAATATTTTATGTAGTAAAAATAAATTTGTTTCATATATTATATATATACAAAGTAATTAATTAATGAATTGGTAATGAAAAAAAGATAAAATAAACTGCAAAAAAGCGGCTCTTTTTGAAAACTCAATATTTTCAAATAAAAATTTTCGCAAAATTTGTAGAAAAATAATTTAGGCTACCTAAGCATTTTACATTTTGTAATTTATAAAAATAAACATTTTTTAAGGTTCCTAAATTTAAAAAAGTAAAATACCCATGTATTTAATAAAAACAATTTATATTTAAAAAAATATAAAATATAATATAAATAAATAAATATATGTACAATATTCATTGTTTTGAATGTTCATTGACTAAAGATATTATTTTTAATTTAATAAAAAAATACCGTATAAAATGTGATAATTAAAAAAATGTAAAAGGTGATAAATGAATAAAATTTAAATTATTATAGAAAATAAATATATTTCAATTTGTAAAAAATACATGGAAAATTTTGATGAAAATAAAGAAAAATTTATTTATTTATCTAGATAAGAGGAATTAAAAATTATTTCGCCATATATATGAAGTTTAACATTTATTAATATTTAAAATCAAAGAATTAAAGTAACATATGAATTGTTTATATTGGTCAATAATAAATTATTTTCTGAACAGACTGTCGAATAGAATATGAAGAAAGAACAATGTTTTTATCTATATTAATGGAATTATATTTCTGTTTGTTAAAGTTTTATATTATTTCTGGTAATATATTTTTATTCTTAAATCGTATAGCAGTGATCAGAAATTATTAAAATTTGCACAGTTTTCACTACATCATCCATTTTCTGGGAAATAAATTACGTAGGGCACTCTAAAAAGTAAAGCAAAATTATCTTGTTTATTATTATTATTATTTACGAATTTATTTTATATTTAGATATTTAAGACGATAACTTTGAATAATTTCTAAAATTCAGTGAGAAATTATTTAATTATTACACAATTTACTGGAAAAATTTTCTAAGATTTTCATATATTCCTCTAGAATAGACTTTGTTTTGTGATTTCATTTTGAGGTGTCAAGAAATCAAGCAATTTAGATTAGTTTATGTTGATATTCTTTATCTGCTTAATTATTGTAATATTATCATTATATTATAGTATTATATAATAATATTTAATAATTATAACAAAATTTTTGTCAGATTTATGTCGTGCTATTTGATATTTACAATTAATATTCTTGTAATATATAATGTATAATATTTTCATTATTATTATTTAATAAAAAACCACAATACATTTAACTTCAGATTTATGTCGTAATACTTTTCTGATAGAATAAAAAACCTCGATTTTACATTTGCACACCATTATCGCAAAAATTCTTCCTTACTAAAAGAACCTTTAAATTGTCAATTACACAACAGAAATTTATAGGATTCTTTCTTTGTTAAAATACAACATTAAAAAAACATTGTTTTATCTTTTGTTTTATTACGGTTGATTTATTTATTAATATAGCTAAACAAGATTTTCTATAATAATTATATATAAACAATATCATTGTTCTATTTTCTTAATTTTTTCAAAATATTATTTAAAACTTTTTTTTATTTTAATATATAAATAATAACTTAAAAAAATTTTAAATGTAATAAAAACTTTGTGTAAAGAAAGTTAGTCTTAATATATACTGATCATCATAATTTTTCAAACAAGATATAATTTAGTATTATACAAATATTATTTGTTTAATTTTTTTCAAATTGTCCTGCATGATAGAAGTAGTTTCCAAAGCTGCAATATTTGTTCCCATGAAATATTTCTTATGTACTGTCATTAAAATGACAAAGTTAATAAGGGTAAATTTTTAAAAAAAACATAATTTTTCAAACATTTAATATTTATTACTAACATGTTATTTGTTACACAAGGTACCTCTTTTTAATAAAAATGTAAATAAATGCTTGCTGTAAGATTTAAACAAATTTGTGATTTTTGTACGTCAGGATTGATTAATATCGTCCACAACATGTTTCAGTTTGGTAGTTAATTCATAAACATTTTAAAATTGAGGACTGTGGTAGACCTGTTCTGAAATAAATTCCCAAATGTTTTTTCAATGACCAGGACTTTTATCTGGGCAACTTAAAATCTTGACCTTAAGGAATTTGTGAACAAGGGAATTATCTTCTTGTGGCCAAAAATCTGTGCCAAAATTTAATTTTAAAATTGGCAAGTATTTTTCTTTAAAAGCTCTATATATGCTGCTGAATGTAATTTTACTTTAATAACATTGTAAGATAATAAGCCATTGGGCAATGACATCATCCAAACAATAATGCCACCAACCCTGCATTGTCGGCGCTGATGACAAATATGTTCATTTTTTGAAACATGTTCGGCAATCATCCAGACTAAATTGTTTTTCGTCAGTAAATACAGTTTTCTTCAATAGATGATTTTCTCTAAACCGGTACCAATTTTCAACAATCGGTCTTCCTTATGTTTCTTACTTAAATAAATCAGATGTATTTTTTTATACCTCATTCCACTTCTTTTCATGTGCCCTTGAATAATCGATAAAGAAATATTCGAATCAAATTGAATTTTTAATTTATTTGCATTTACCTTACTATTTCTAATTTTCAACTTGCCTATTACTCTTTTCATACTCAACTTCTCTTGTGTACTTATTGTAAAATTTGGTCCACGTTTCTTACAGATATCCCTCTTTACATATCTGAATAAGCTAATTGCTGGTTGTTATTTTCATAATTTTCCCTATTTGAGCTTAACTTAATTCATCTTTCTTTAAAGCCAAGGCTTGAGTTTTTTCCGTCAAGTTTAATTGCTAAAACTTAAAAACATATATCATGTACCAATAAAAAATAATTACATAACGTTTAATAAAATATTAGGAAATGCCTAAAATTGTTTTAATTAAAAATGTAGACTTTAACACAATCCTTATTTATATTATTTAAACAACTAATATTTCTAATATAATGAGAGATATTACTTTGAAGTAATTTACAATACCCTTGAACTTGACATTAAACACATAAATAAAATTATTTAAAATGAATGTAAATAATTAAGTGGTGTTTGAAAAATTATGACGATCAGTATATATATAAGTTTTCAAAATTCTTAAAAAACTATCAGGTTTGCAGAAAAAATCATTTTTCTCAAGGTAATGTACCCGCTCACAAGGGCTTCTTGACCATGACAAAATTAAATCAATTGAAGTACGACCTGCTTGACCACTCATTTTATTCACCCGACTTGGTTCCATCGGACTTCATTCTTTTCCTAAACCTGACAAAATTATTATTTAAAAAGAGTTTTCGTGATAATCATGAAGCAATTGATGCTGTAGATAGACATTTTGAAGCTCTTGAAGTCATTACAATCAAGGCATTCAGTTGCTAAAAAAATTGGACTAAATTTGTTCAGCTAAAGGGAGATTTGGTAGTAAAATGTGATTTTTGAACAATAATGTTTTAGTTTTTCATTTGTAAAAAGTTTCAAAGCACCATCATATAAATGTGAGAATAATATGAATTTAATTATCAATACTTAATTTTCTAAACAACTGGCTGTCATGCACTAGGCTAAAGGGTTTATACATGTGGTATTTAACAAATCTACTCATATAGTATGTGAGGCCATCCAATAGTTTGAGGTTCTACAATTTAAGATCTTTTTAAAAAATTTTTTCACGAATATTTTATAATTTTTATAAAATTTTATAAACAAAATTTAGGCTTCACATCACGTTTTCAACTGATTATTCACAGCTTGGTTGAGTAACTAAACCAATTCGAAAATCACTGTGATTATAATTATTTTGTAAACTTGTTTGACTTTTACAGTGATTTCGTACTTACAAAATGCGGTTCTTTTAACGATATTCTCAGATATCATTTTTTGAACGTTGCTGTGGGTACAATAATCTATAATCAGTCACCCATCAGTAAAAACAGTAACCCGCATAGGTTGAAGTCAAAATAAAGTGAAAAGCTTATATTTTTTAAAAATAAGTTTTAAAAAATAGTCATAGTGATGTTATTTCCAAAAAATATATTATTATTATTATTATTATTATTATTATTATTAATTAAAAATAAAGATATGATATGATTAAAACTTTGTGATTAATAAAACACTTAGAATTTTTAACACAATGAATAACAAAATAAAAAGTTGAGGGGAAAGACTATTCCTCCAATTTTTTAATTTCGTTGTTTTTAACAACAAATTAAAAGATTGGCATGAAATATGTTTGTCCAATTTTCATCAATGGTCGAAATTCATGGTAGTACAGGTAGAGAAATGATTATATAATTGGATAATTTATACTACTACTAATAATAATTATTATTATTAGGTGTAGGAATAAGTTTTAGTCCATTTTTTAAAAAATTTAAATGTTATTAAAAAGGTAATATTTTTTTTACAACAGGGATTCAAAAAATCAGTCATTAACATAATATCCATTATTGGAAATCACTTTTTGCCATCTTTCAGGTAATTGCCGAATTCTGAAACGATAGAAAGATATTTGTTTTCACGCAAGATAATTCTTGACAAAATCTCGTATCTGGTCAACATTTTTTAAACGACATCCGGCTAATTCATGTTGAATTGAGCGAAACAAATGAAAATCTGTAAGAGAAAGATCTGGAGAATAAGCCGCGTGAGGAAGAACTTCCCAGCCTAACTATAAAATTGTTTCCTGAGTATGTTTCACTACATGCCGTCTGGTATTGTCATGTAGCAGGACAATCATACGCGATCCTTGCCCAAAAAGTTCTTTTTTTCTCGATTTGTTTAGCTAAACGCAGCAATTGTTTGCTATATCGTTCCGCATTAATGGTTTCACCAGCTTGAAGGAGGTCATAATGAATGGGTCCTTTCAAATCCCACCAGATGCAAAGGAGTACGATTTATTGTGAATATATGTTTTGACAACTGAAGTACCTAGCATTCCAAGGTCCACCCATGAATGTTTGCGTTTTGGATTATTGTAATTAATCCATTTTTCATCTCCAATGACGATTTTCCATCAAAAAACTTGTTTTGTTTGTCTAGCAATAAGAGATGCGTATGTTGTTAATCGGCATAAAATATTGCTTTCGGAATGTTCGTGCGGAATCCACTTTCCAGCCTTTTGAATTTTTTTCCTGTTGTGTAACCGTCTCTCAACAGTTCTTTGATCAACGGCAATTTGTTTAGCGAGTTCTGCTTGCGTCTAAGCTGCATTTTCATTCAGCAGCTCTTCCCATCTACGTGGTCGATCGATAACATCAAATATTCCTTCTTTGAATCGACGATACCAGTATTTACAGTCCCTTTCATAAGTCTGTTCGCACCTATGTAAATTCATAATTCTGTTTTTTTACAATTTATCAATTTGTTTAACTATTTTAAATTACTAATTATAGTAAATATGATTTTTAAATATGTTT
>JBBMKC010237798.1:0-11099 GCA_037834085.1 Bipalium vagum | reverse complement strand
AAAATTTTGTTTATTCTTGTAAAAAATAAACTTTTTTACAGTCTTAAAAAACGTCATTTTCAACTTGTACACCTAATTTTTTAACAAATTTAATCTTAAATTGAAGTTATTGATATATTACGGATCCAATTTAATTGCCAGCCCTTTATATATGCAAAAGTTAAACGTTTTATTTTAATGAAATAAATTCAAATTTATTTGAAACTCTTTGTTAATATGTGTTATTTGTTTAAATAGTGCCATTTATGTATCAATTTTAAATTTAGTTAATAATTTGATATTTCTTATTGAAACTATAATGAAAAATTATTACAAATACTCACATCACTGCTTGTTGTATGAGTATAACCAAGGCACCAAAGCTATAGGTTTCGTTAAAGATTCTGAAAATCTATCCTCATGAAGGATGTTCTATTATCTAATGCCAAAATATTTAAAGATAGCAACAGACGTCTTGAAGACCTCCTGAAAACAGGTCCTTTACCAGTTGTCAAACGAAAACGATTGATTGAGAACCCGAAGCAGAGTACTGGAAAAGTGGTCAAAATTTTCGATTGAAATGCAGAGACAATAAGAATTTGCCTACGTGAGATAGGGAAATTCGAAAGATAGAAACCATATGCTTTATCGAACAAATAAAAATCTATGCGTGTTACAATGCTTAATGCACACCTCATAAAACATAATCGAGATCCATTTTGGAAAAGATTTTGGCATCCGATAAAAATTGAATACACTAATCTTAATCATGTTAAGTAATGGTTATCAACCTGATAATATCCTTTTGCGACCTCAAAACCAGATATATTCCCAAAAAAAGTTCTATTGTTTGCTTGTTGGAATTTTTTAGGAGTAGTTTATTGGGAACTCGTAAAAAATTGCGAAACTATTGACTCTGAACGTTACTACTAACCACTAAACAGTTTACATTGGACTCATCAAAAAGAAAGATCAAGTTTTGTTTGGCAGGAAAGGAGTTATTATTCAGCATGATAATGCTAAACACCATGCATCAAAAATGACACAAAAGAAATTAAATGAACTGTATTATGTAGTCTTGCGAAATCCCGCCGTATAGACCAGACATTGCGGCTACAACCTATCATCTGTTCCACTCAATGGTTCGCTTTCTTCAAGGAAAATTTATGAAAACCTGGTCAACATATGAAATGACTTACAAACATTTTTCAAGAAAAAACCTTCCTCATATTTTACCTATGACATTCATTCTTTGATAGGTAGATGACAGAGTGTAATTACCACTGATGGAGAATATTTAATCAATTAATGTTTCTGTGTTAATAATCAAATTTCTTTTGAAGTTTTGTTGATAAGGGGATCATAATTAAAAAAGCATCCTTCATATATCAACCAAAGTTAGCGGTATAACTCTTTATATCTTAGGACATCATAAGAAACTTAAAAATAAAAAATATTTTTGTAACTAAATTTATAAACATTTTACGGATGCGGGAAAGAATTTCTGTCGCACTGTATTTTAAGATAATCTTATTATTATTTACAATGAAGATTTATAAGTTATTCTTAATTAATAAATAAGATTATTATTTCTTTTTAATATTATCATCCCTCTTCCAAGAAAGAGCTTAAAATCTGACATAAGTAACAATATTTTGACTGAGTCTATTCAGCAGCGCTCAAAAATTTTGGTCTAACATAAATATAAGTTTAAAATATTTATGAAACAATGGAATACTACTTAAATGGAAACCAGAATGAAACGTGTTCCTCCAAGAGTGGTAAGAAATATTCCAATTGAAAATCATTTTGAAGGAGGTGGCTTTGGATAATTTGTTCAGCAATTTCCAGGTTTGTAAAAAGTCAGAAGTGTCAACTTTATAATGTATAAATTCTTCCTTCAATCATGAACAATATATGTTGTGCTAGTCCGGATAAACTCAAAAGAATAACAGATAATCCACGTCATATTTTCCCGTTATTTTTAAATTAAACCATTATAATTTGCAATTTTCTATTAGATATGGAAAAAAATATACACTGAATCAAAAGATCATTAAACCTGCTTTCTCAATTGATATTATATTAGAAATAAGAAGATATACAGGGTGACAAAAAAGTTCTGTGACAAAGGATTTTTATTAGAGAAAACAGTTAAGTAGCTTAAACATCTGGAAAGTGCTTAGGTACATAACAAAACACTCTGAGAAGATATGGTATAGTGTTTCTTCAATGTAGCCTTCTTTTTGAACTAACACCTTTAATCTTTTTGGAATCGCTTGAACCGCTACACGCACAATATCCATTGATAGTTTAGTGTTCGTTTTAACGCTTCAATATTTGAATTCTGCTTCCATTCTTCTCTAATACTGATGACACACTGAAATCCATTGGATTAAGATCGTGCTGGAAGGAGGACATTCCTCCTTTGACAAAAAGTTTGGGAACATTGTTCCGGAGCCAATCTTGTATTCTTCTAGAAGTGTGAGCTGAAACTTCATTTTGTTAGAACAAACATTGACCCTTTGGAACATGTCTCGACTGATGTTCTTCACAACTGGCTCCAGAATGTACTCTTCATAATTTTGAGCTTTAATTTTGCACCCTTTTGCTACAATAACCAATAAAATGTAACCTTTTGCTGACACTTTTGTTCAGACCATGACAGACGTGACGTTTTGAGTTCGGTGGACGTTTTCGATATCTTCTAGCATCGTTGATACATTAGGAGGAAGAACTCTATTATTTTGACAGTTAAAAGACTGTTCAATTGTAAAAGTTTTTTTGTCAGTGAACAAAATTTATTAAGCCCATGACTTCTATCAAGTAGTTTTTGCCTAAATGCATTCGTAAAAAATTGAAAGTTTATAACTTTCAAAGGAGATAGTCCCAAGTCTGTTTTAACCATACAGCTACTGTCGAAATTTGAAGCTCGTCAGCCGTTTTCCTCATGGACCTTCGCGATTTTCTGTCAATTCTTGATGAAATTTTTTTCTTGATTTTCGGTGTCGTTGAAATTCTTGGACGACCGATTTGTTTGCGATCATTTACTCTTCCAGTCTCATTGTAACCCTAGATAGTGCGATTAACATAACTGATTCTCGGTTTTTTAATGTTAACAACCTTCCAAATTTCAGACGGCAGACTTTCCTATTCGGTAAAGCTCCTTCTTTCCATGGTTGGAAAATTATTAAATAGTTCAAAATGAGAAATGATACTTATCATAAGTTACAAATTAAAACACCATTCAAATTGAAAAAAATGAGCTCAATTAAAAATATTTTATTGAAAAACATTTTTCATCGAACTTTTGTGTCACCCTGTATATTGGGACTTTGGTTATTTGGCAAAAAATAAAATAGAAAGAAAGAATTATTTAATTTGTTAAACTTCATGATTTGAGTGCTTTGTGAAGATTTTTTAAATAATAATACTTAGATTGTTTAATAGGGATAAAAATTTTTAACATTATCATAATCAATCTAATAAAATGTATTCATTATCAATAAAAAATTACCACTTAATATTTTAATGATTTGCATCGGAATTATTTAATCTTTTGTTGAATCAATCTAGTTTAATCAGATTTTTTAAATACTCATTAATTAAATAGATAAATAAATAAATGATGTTGCAGTGGTAGTGGACAACTTCGAAACACTTATAAACGTGAAGATAAACATCCTCGCCTCTTAGGTATAAAGACATTTATGGCGACCACAAAAATTAACATAAATTGGAAAAATGAAACTCAGTAGAAAGATGTTCCTCAACTCTATATTTAGAAAATTCAGTAATATTGATCTACAATTATACCGTCCCAGGTGATGTTTACTATTGACACCGCATCATTAAGCTGCAAGAGTTAGTTGGTGTCATGAAAGACAACATAAGATTGCTTAATGAAATCACATCATCTTTAGTGATAAATCAAGATTCACAGCTTATAGCAAAGTGAAATACGTTTGAGTGTGAGAGATTAATGTGTAGAAAGACAAAATGTTAATTTGACGTTCGCAAGACTGTATTATACCTGGAATTATATTATGACATGCCGATTATTTTAAGTTTAATAGATGTGCTTATTTCCCATTGGCAGAAGTGCATTGAATCAATTGAATCATACTTTGATTGATAAACTTTTGTTTGAACTGAGTTTCTGAATTTTAAATTATTTCCTAAAAAATGGCGATCATTTTTACACCAGCCTAACATTTCACAATTATCTGATTTTAAAAAGATCAAGACCAATAATGGAAACCTATATTGCGTTTAGTAATAGAAAGAAAAACTTTCGTGAATCGATAAGGGTATTATGCAAAGTTCAAATCAATTCAATATTATTTTGAATTATTTTAATATTTCTTGGCTTCTGTCAAAAATATTATCATCTATAATTTTCTTCTAACTTATTCTCAGATACTGATATTCTTTCTCTCAGTAAGGTGGAAATGAATTGAGTAATTAAAATAATAAATCATGCATAATAATATTAAAGGATTTATTGCTCCTTGCATTAAAAGATAATTAATCGAATACGCACCAACCAGAACATTACAATTCCTCATCAACATCTTTCTACTAATTAATTATTAGAAGTTTTTATTAATTATTTTATGATTATCTTTTTCAGAGTTTTCAGGTGCTTGACGATTTCTCCTAAAATGTGACAGTCTGAGGTTTTACGAAGATTCATCCTCTTAGAAATATCAATCTCATTATTATTACATTTCGTTAGCTAAATCCCATTTACGTATAGATTTTGCTCTTAAAATCACCGGATCTTTAATCAGAAATTAAAGAATAAATTAATTTTATTAAATTTAATTTACGTAAATAAACTAATCAATGCAACATGTCTCTCTCCGTCTCTATGTTATCAGCTTAATTGTGAACTTGTTATTATATGAGGTTCTTTCTTAAGTATTGATTCAATTTCTTATTATTATTATTATAAATGCAAAGGTGATGTACATGTTATAAAAATATTTGGAGTAATGAGGCTAGTTTTAAATTAAATGCTTCCATCAATCGCAATAATTTTACCTGAAATCCACAAACTACCGATCAACGAAAGGTCAATTTTTTTCTTTAACACAACAGTAACGAATGTTAATTACCGTTAATTTTAAGAATTTATTATGCTAAGAATTAAAGACATTAGGGATCACTATAAAACCTGCACATTACCACCGTGAAGTGAGGGAATAATTTAGCAATTATCTGCCTAACAGGTGGATTGATAGAAGAGGTTTAAATAAATTTCCTTCTCGATCATCATATCTAACACCGATGAATTTTGTCTTCTGATTTTTTAAGAAGGATCAAATTGTAGATCAAAACCAGTGACTATTGAAGAACTAAAAGGTTCCTTACAACGAAAATGTGCCAAAATTTTAAAAGAAATGATTATGGAAGTTTTCCTATCAATTGCTTCCCGATATCAATAATATTTAAATCTAAATGGTTTTCATTTTGAATACATGCGTTAATACATCATTATACATTGATGATATAGGGTGTATTTCATAAACTATACACATTTTTCATGGTTTTTCTCACATTTTTATTATATTATAATTTAAATAAGTAATTATCTTGACTAAAAAGGGAAGTTATTTACTTTTAAAAATTGGTAACATTTTTTGAGGCACGAGGGACAGTAGATAATAGGGACAAATAGATAATGCTGATTTACTTAAAATAGATATAGGAAATATCGAAATATAATTGTGAATTTAAATAAATCAATTTGTTTGACTAATATCTAATTAATAGGGTAATCATTTAAATTTTCATAATATGGTAATAATTTCAAAATTTTTAGATCTAAATATATCAACATTTACGCCAAACAAAGAATACTTGCTGGAAGTTCTCATTCATTACTTCATGATTAGCAAAACCACCGTAAAAAGCTGCATGATATTATGCAACGTTTATGGAAAACATGTAGTATCTTAGGAGAATGTGAGCGCTGGTTTCACCGCTTCAGAAGTAAAGATTTCAGTGTAAAGAACATCCAGATCGTTTTTCCAAATTTGAAAAACATATTTACAAAATTTATTGGATGAAGATGCCTATCAATCGCAAAATAAACTTGCAATAAGATTAAGTGTTACCAAGCATACAATAAGCGCTCTCTTTCATGAAATGGGTAAGATTTAAAAGAAAGGAAAATGGGTGTCTCATCAATTGGATGAAAGACAACTAGAAAACCAAAAGTATTCAGTGACATACTCTTACAACGGCACGAAAGAAAGACTTTCTTCCATCGACTCTTGACAGGAGATAAAAAGTGGATCTATTTTTAAAATCCCAAGCCTAGGTTAATCCCGGTCAACCATCAAAACAAACTGGTTGGCAAGCCCAAACCGCTTCGGAAAAAACAATGCACTGCGTCTTGTGAGGTCAGCAAGGCTTAGTGTACCTTGAGAATCTCAAACCATGATTTCCGATGTGGATAAACACAGCAGCAATATATCGATCACCGAAACTTGGCATTTCTTGATGATGTTCTATCAATAAGATAGTGTATCGATGGTTTCACAAATTTAAGTCTGGGCGCATCTCTTTGAGTGATTATTTCAGAGAAGGTCATCCAAAAAATAAATGCATCCGATGAAAATATTGAAGTTGTTCTGAAATTATTTGAAAAAGATCATCGAAAAACACATTATTAAATTTGGACATTATTGAACATATCTCGGACTTCAATCCATTCTTTTTTACATGACAACTTGGGTGTCAGAGAGGTATATTCTCGTTGGATATCGCATATCCTTACAATTGATCAAAAACGAGATCGTGTTAATTGACCCAAAGCTTTGGTTGATTCATTTAAGCAGGGAACCTCAAAACATGTTTATAACATCGTCAGTGGCGATTCAACAAAATTAATTCCAAAGCCGAACAAAGACGACTACTGAAAAGTCAATGCTTGGCGTCCGATTGCCCTTTTAAATACGAGCTACAAGCTCTATACTTCAATTCTTTGCAAACAGTTAGAGGACTGGTTTTGGGAAGAGAAGCTGATGCACAAAAATCAAAAATCACTAGGGCACTTTGAAGGCTGTTCTGAACACAACTTCACACTGACTCTGAAAATCGAGGAAGCTAAATTAAAGAAGGAAGATCTTTTTATTTGCTTCATTGATATTGCAGATGCTTTCGGAAGTGTGCCGATCAGATTTATATTAGAAATCTTAGAAAAACACAGAGTTGGTGAGAATGCACGACAAATAATCGAAGACTTATATCAAAATTGCCAAACCAAAGTTATCTGCGAGACCATTTCTACAGACCCTATAGAAGTTAAGAGAGGGGTAAGGCAGGGCTGTCCATTATTAATGTTATTGTTTCATATAACAATAAATACGGTTTTGACAGAAAACTATAGAAATTTTCCTCAGTTTGAATTTGCAGTACTTGCTTACGCTAATGACTTAGCTGTCGTTGCCTACAAGATTGGAGATTTGCAAAACATCGTGAACGATGTGATTAATGTTATCCAGTAGTCAGGGAAGACAGTAAACGCTTCTAAATGCACGTTCTTAAATCTCTCTAACAAGAAAATCGTACAGATAACCATCAACGGCAGCCCTATACCGAATACTAAGGATGGTGAATGATACAGATACTTGGGTATAGATAGGGGGTTTAAAGTTGAGCGAAACCCTCATCATACATATGAATCAGTGACGAATCTGATGCGCAAAATACGCAAGAGTGGGCTATATCCCTGGCAAGCCGTAAAAGCCTATAAGACTTTCCTCCATCCGAAATTAATCTTTGCGTTCCGCAACTATAAAACAGCGGTATCATATTTAAATTGCTCTGAAACTACGACCAAGAGTGAAGGTACACATTATGGACTAGATTTTATTCTTAGGAAACATCTACGAGAATTACTTTCGCACTCACCGTCGTCTCCAATCGGATATTATACTGTCCAGTAGAATATGGTGGACTCGGTTGTGTATCAACATTTGATGAATATATAACCCAGTCGATCATAAAAGCTCACCGGATGCTGAAAACCTCAGATAAGCAAATGTTGAATCACGCCTTGAATTCCTTAAAGTCTCAGTCAAACGCGACGACAGCAGAAATGGGCATTGACTGGTTAAACAAAGCACGCAATGAGGCCCTACAAAGGTCCTGGTGGTCCAAATTAGCATGGCTATATATTATTTTGATAAGTACCACAATATCATTATGGCCTTTCAACTGAACAACAACAGCAGAATCATTACAATCATCAAAGCTAGAAATAAAATCACAATCTTTGACAAATTCGCAACTCACCTGGTATGTCCATTCTTACATGAGGAAATCGGGGATAAGATGTTTGAGAATTGGGCTAACTTGTGCAGCGCAGGAATACTGGCAAAGACAATTGTCCTAAATGGTCGCCTAAACAAAAAACTGATGAACGGGCACCTGTGCAGTACAGATGAATAGTACTTTAATCAGAAGTATCGGACTAATGACTTACCAACCACTAAAATATTGAAAAAGGCAGGCAACTGTAGAAATTGCTATGGGAAGGAAGAAACTGCCTCACACGCCTTATGCAGCTGCATCTATATAATGCCTATGGTACGAAAAAGGCACAATGATGTAAGCGATATCTTAGTTGATTTGTTGTTCACACTTAAAAAGGAATGGGAAATACACGTTGAAAAGAAAGGAATTTTTTCAGGGAAAAACTTTTCTTCCTGATAAACAATTAGTGAATAAGAGGCTTAAAAGATATCTAATTATAGATGTCAAAGTCCCCTATGAATCAGAGATTTCTATCAAGGGCAATGACGAAGCAAACAAGCAAAAATATCAGACTTTGTTGGACGAAGCTCAATCCGAGCTCGGAAGAATATGGTACTACGATATCAGAACATTTATAATCGGAGACGGGGGATCGTGGATCCCATCAAACTACCAAACACTCGGAGAATTTGGATTTAAAATAACAGAAATTAACTCAATTATGGAAAAATGTGCAGCCAGGACGATCATTAAAACCCATAATATCTGGAAAAATTTCATAGCTAGAGCACAGACAAATATTTAAAAACTTATCCGGGTCAATGACAACCATATCTTTGATTTGAAATAAATCACTGTTTTTGTTTTTTTTATATATATACTCATATGAGGCTGAAACAAAGCAGCAGTCAACTATTTTGGTGTTCCAGAGAAAAAAATTACCAAGGAAAGTTGTTTGATTCCGAAACACCTCCAAGCAAATGGTTGTCTGTTTCGTAGCCAAATCAGGTCATATCATTATCATCCATTTACATGATTTTTGCATAATACTTCAAATTGGTATTGTTCTTGCCTGAATCCTGAAAGAATGGAAAAAAAATAGCTCAACTCCATTAGGCTTCATCATGATAATGCCACTTCTCATACAATCCATAAAACAATCGATATTTTGAAAACTCTAAACGAATTGTTAAGCCATCCATCTCATAGTTCTGATTTGGCACCAAATGACTTCTTCACATTTGGTTCTATAAAAAAATTGCGTGGGTAGCGGTTTTCATGTCACAAACAGGCTGTAGAAGCAATAAAATCACATGATTTGGACATACGAACTTCTAATTGAAATAAATGTTTCAATGACTGATTTGACAGAATGCAAAAGTGTATAAGTTGTGTCCGTGAATACTTCAAAAACCAATGATGTAGATTATTATAAAAAATATATGCGTAAATTGTTATTTTTCTACAGAAATTTGATAAAAATCTATTCTGGAATCGACTAATGTATCTCTTCCGTAATGTTTCGTAGAGAGTACTTTGCCGTTGCCGTTTCTGTTTTATCTTTAGGGTATTAAACAACTGAAAGTGTAATCACAAATGTCCCAGGAAGCCTAGACTCAGTGTTGAGAAGAGTTTAATAAATGATCCTGTTTAAGAAAATATAGGAAACCACAGTGTACCAGTGCATTATGGAATCACTAGCTAAAACAAAATCTAAAATAAAGGGCAAAAATGAATTGATGAATAATGAGGAGCCAAATGACCATCGCACTTCAAGAAAGATCCTTGTTGATAGTCAGCAATTTGCAGAAATTTCTTCCTTGAGGATTTAATCGATCATAAATTAACGCCATTGATCTAATAAATGTCACTGATGCTCAAGCAGTTAATAATTACAGAATTCGACTAAACAAAAATTGATTTTCTTTTTAAATAGCAATTACTTATTAAATGGACTAAATAGATGAAGACCTTTGGGAGTTAAGAAATATTTAATTTAGAAAACATTTCGATAACTATTTGTTAAATAAAACAAAATCTTTAAATATCTCATCGGCAAAATGAGTCCTAGAAAAGCAATGCTTATAATGTATCCGATTTCGACCTTTATAACCTGTTGATTAGATTCCTATTTATGTGAGTGTTATCCGGTGTTAACGACTAGTGTTTATGACAATTTTTTCACATAGAAATATTGGAAGTAGGAGGTTCTTGAGTAATCTTCAAAAAAAGGCATGAAATGCTTAATTATAGGTTTCTAATATCAACATAATGTGGAAATTTGCACACAAGTAACCAAAAAAAAAGTCTGATCAGACCTATTTGGACTACGTACACTCGTTGAGTTCTGTCGATGAAGTAAAAGTGCACTTAATGGGACTTTTCCCCAAACATGTTATTCCAGAGCAAGCCTCTGCTCTGATAGGGAGCTCCATCATCTTAACCGCATAGTCAGCCTGTCTTAACACCAACCCTACAAGTTGTTGTTGTCATCAAGGCTATTAACAAGAAAAAATATCGTAACTATATTATTTAATTTTGTAGAGATAAATTAATTATTAATTTTCCCTTCACAATATTGTTTGGATGGTATAATGTTCAATTTAGAATACTTTTCCGTATCTCTATTTTTGGCCAAGGGCAAAATTATTAAGCTATAGTATACTTTATAGATGATAAAATATTATGTATTTATAGACCATTTTGAATAAAAAATAGCATACGAAACATGATGGACATATAAAAACCCCAAATGATTTTGAAAGATAAGGTAAACTTCTTTTTCTTCTTCTTCTTCTAATTATTATTAATAGTAATATTAATATTAATATTATTATTATTATTATTATTAT
>JBBMKC010237787.1:0-11100 GCA_037834085.1 Bipalium vagum | reverse complement strand
TTATTATTATTATTATTATCTAAAAATTAATTTACTTTGATTTTTGTTAAAATTATAGATTTAGTAATTAAAGATTTTAAAAGTTTCTAAAATTATATACAACAAATAAGACGAAAATGAAAATAATTTACAATAATAAAATTATGAAATAATATTATTATAATTTAACACTCACCTTTAATGATAAATTGTCTTCCTTAATAATGTATGAGATGGCCTTTATCGTAATTTATTTCAAAGATAATTTTGTAACAAACCTATCAAGATGTTGATGTATGACTAAAACAAAATATTTGGGCGTCAAAGAAAATCATAAAAAATTTTGTGTTGCTATGAAGATTTTCCAGCTTCGTTAGAAAAGTTACTATTAGAATATTAAAAATATAAATCATTTTGAAATCATTTTTGATAAGGAAATGGAAATATTGATTAACCTCTAGAAGATATTTGAGAGCTGCTCCATCTACAATTAAGCAATATTCAGCATCAGGTAGCAAGGTACTGGCAGTCTCCATACGTTCTAATTGATTTTCCAGAGCACGCCTGGCCGCATCCAAGTTCTTGAATTTTGTTAGTCTCATTTCTTGCATTTTTGTAGAGAAATGTCCAGCTGAGTAGCTGATATTGACCGCTGTTTCTTCTTTATCTCCTGTAAGGACCCAAACCTAAAAGAAAGATAAGAGATAAGAATGAGGTCGTTTGAGAAGTCATTAATAGAAATTAAAATTTTTATTTATAAAAACTTTTAATAATTTTTTCAGATTTCAAATGAAAAATGTAATAATATGGAATATTTTATGTGAAATGAGTATATAGATTTTTACCAATTAAAGAGGTAATTGGTAAAATAGAAATAGATATGAATGATATATCGGTTGTAACAAAGCCAAGGTAATAAAATTATCTATCAATTTTGTATGAACATATAGTTTATTTAAATCTATATATTTCTTATATATGTATTCTTCCAAGTGAAATAATGAGTTGATATTATCCTAATAAATATTAAAATTTTAGAAATTCCTAATGATTTGATAATAAAAATAAAAAATATAATATTTTAAAATATCACGTTCCAACATGAAAATATTTATAACATATATTTGTTATTATAATATAAGATATTTATAATAAATTTCTTAGCCAAAACCTTTTAGAAAAAGAATTTTATCTAAATGTAAAAAAGTCAATGCTCTTAGCTGTCCTGATTATGTATAGCATTCAAATTAAAGGCAATATAGTGAAGCAAAAAAATTTTATTTTAATTTTTAATAAAAAATTTAGATTTTGAAATTAAAAATGAAGCATTTATAGTATTTTATTAAGAAAAAATTGCGACAATAATATAAACAATAATAATAATAAAAGTAATAATAATAATGGTAATAATAATAAAATAATAATAAAATAATGATAAAATAATGATAAAATAATAATAAAATAATGATAAAATAATGATAAAATAATGATAAAATAATGATAAAATAATAATAAAATAATGATAAAATAATGATAAAATAATAATAAAATAATGATAAAATAATAATAATAGTAATAATAAAAGTTAATTTAAAATAAATTCTTTAAATATTAATAATTAATAGTTCATTATTACTATTTTTAATATAGAAAAATAAAAATGAAAAATAAAGAAATTAAAATTTGTTTTTAAGCTTTATAAAACGAACTTTAATTCCTGCCGTTCGTAAGTCTATTAAAGTTTCTTTGACTCCATCTTGAAGTCTGTCTTCAACTCCGGAACATCCGATTAATATTAAATTACTTTCAACTTTTTGATAAAGCTTAGCCAAAAGTGATTCGGAATCAGAAAATGATTTTTTGCATATTTTAACCTCTTCAATAATATTATTGGTTTCAGATCTTGATAGTATTCTATATCCAAACACAAGGGTCCGTAAACCATGTCCTGCATATTCATTAATATGAGCCATAAGTGTATCATTTGAAACACTTTCTTTAGCTTTGGAATTCTGAAAAAGTAAGAAAAGATTATCTCGTTTGAGAGTAACTGTAATCATTTTTATTATATATTTACATAATACGTATAAATATTAACAGAATAAGTAAAACTATTATTGAGAATTTTTATAAAATTACTTTCATAAGGACATTTATTTAGCATAACGAACAGTTCTTGAAGACTAATTATTATCGTTTTTATTTCTTTGAACAATAAAATATCTTCGTTTCTTTTCATTTGAAAAAATAAAAATAATTAAGCATGAACAGTTTGTTTTAGGTACAATTTAATTAGAGTAATTAAAAATATACTTTAATTTTATTACATATTTCAAACTTTTTATTATAAATAATTAAAATAGCTTAATAAAAAGTTCTTTGATTCAATTTATAAATATTTATTAATAATTTTTCTGTAATTTAAGAGTTAAAACAAAGAGAATATTTAAGGTCGTTTCTTCAAAAATAGTAGAAAAAGATATTTAGAAAACAAGGAATCCTTTATTTGCATTCATTAAATATTAGGTGTGAAAATAAGTTTTAAAGCGATTTTTTGAAAATTTTCAACATTTATTATAAAAATATATGATATAGGTAGTCTTCAAAATATTCACTGTTGTTGTTTAATACCTGACGCCGTTTGTGGGTACAGAATGAATTCCGGTATAAACAAAATTTTTCACCTTTTGACCAATTTTCAAATTTTTACAAGCTTTTGGAAGTGTAGATCAGTCAAAGAATTTTGCATTGAGTGAAACAGATGACAGTCTTCTGGAGAGGTATGGGAACTGGATACACAACAATATGTTTTGCAATGAACAAGCGTTTTGATATACATTCTGTTCATTGACCTGGATCTACCCAATGTTTTAATCTTTTATGATTTTCATTATATATCCATTTTCCCTCACCACTGACTATTCTCCACAAGAAAGATTTCCTCTCCTATTTAGTAAGGAGATTGGAGCACATGATGATACGATGATCTTTATTTTCCTAACTCGTACATTTACGAGGTATCCATTTTCCATTTTTATCAATTTTTCACACGGCATCCAAATGATTGGAAATTTTTTGTTGAGTTACTCCAAGGTTTTCAGCAAGTTACTCTTGAGTTTGTGATGAATTTAAATATAGCAGAGCTTGAAGATCAGTAAATTTGACTTTAAAAGGAGCCCCGATATGTTCATGATCGTCCACCTTGAAAAGTTCCTGCCTGATATTTGCAACACCAAAATTTTTGAAGCAACATCATCTCCAATTACGGAACATATCAATGCATAGGCAACTGCAGGGAATTTTCCCTAATAAAATTCATAACCAATACAGTTCTAAGATTACTTTCCAACTATCATATTACATTTAAAAACAAATAGAATCTGAGAATAATTTAATTAGAATTTGGAGCTTTAAACTATTTTTAATTATATGAGAAACTAAACTCCAAAGTATTAAGGAAAAATATGACTAAGATTTGATGTGATTGAACGTCTCTGTGGTGTTGAAGTAAATGATCCATAAATATAATAGAAAATATCTGGATTGTTTCACACTGTCTTGACATAATCAATGAAAATAATACTGTGAGATTGTAATTAATGAAATAAATAATAACAGGAAAACACAACTCACTTGTATTATTAGCTTTTATAATAAATTTATATTAATAAATCTAATCTTTTTAAACATCATTTCCTGACAGCACATTTCTTACATTTCCTAAACAACGTATGAATATGAACTCACTCATAATTTTTCACTTTATCTCAGAAACCTAATGTGGTAGAATATAACTAAAGACAGACATGGTATCAGTGTCTCAAGCTCTACTTAGAATATTTAATTAAACCTCTGATGAAAAGTTTTTGATGACCAGTGTAATCGATAAAACCACTTACATTAATTTTAAAATATTGGACATTTTTAAAACAAAATTATAGAATTTATTACTTTTGGCAGCATACTCGACTCGGCCCCTTTACAAAATAGTCTAATAGTTCCATCAGGATAATCAACTATGACTGACATAGATTTTCGATCAGAATCAAACTCAAAAACCTCAAGGACTTTGTAGTTAAATGATTTTCCATTAACGGTAATTAGATGAAAACCATTTATAACTCCATGATAGATCACTCCATAACGACGACTACATTCAACAAAGGCTTTTTCATCTGGTGATGATGCCTATTAGAAAAAAAATTATATAAACTTAAATTTAATGCAAAATATGTTTACATTATTACTTATATTATATAATATTTCATAACATAGAAATTGATATAATGAAGAAAAAGCAATTTATATATGTTAACGATAGGGTACTTATTTAAAAACAATTATTTATAATTATTGAGGCTTATGTAAATAAATGTTTTTTTATATAAATATTCCATCAATCAATGAAGCTAAATAATGAAAGGGTAATATTCTAATTTTAATAATTTATTTAATTGGCTTTTGATTTTGTTTTTTCAATTTTTATAAAAAAAAATTCATTTAATATTTTAAAAAGTTTAAAATTCCATTTATAAAATTATCAACTTATTTCAGATCTTAAAAATGAGAAATATTCCCGATAGTTAATAAACATTTTATTTAATATATAAATTATATAATAATAATGATTTAGAAAAATAAAAATGGTACAGTAATTTCTGTCAGCTTGTCAATCAAAGAATATATAAGAAAATTAAAACTGACAGCAGGTCAACGGAGTGTGAATGACTGGTTTTAAGTTGTGGTTGGAAAAATGGTTAATTGATTTCGGATTAACACGTATACTATCTTGTAGAAAAATTGTAGAAACATTATTAACCAGAGTTTAAAATATAATAAAAATAATAACAGAGATATGATAGATAAAAATAATAATATTAAATATAATATTGTGTGTTCGATAAACTGGCAAAAATGTTGTTTTTAAGAAAATAAAAATATTGTTAAATCAAACAAATAATAAATTTAAAGTAAGAAATACATAAAGACGATCATTGATGATTGATTTGCTCAAAAAAGTCTCCTTTAGCAACAATAATTGCTTCAACTCGACCTCGAAATCTGGAGCAAGCTCTAAGTACGTTAACCTTATCTAGTGACACAACTACTGTGCTAATCTTTACTTTTAGAGAGCCAATATTCGAATGAAGCTCATTATTTTCATCTCATTCGCAAATGCTCCACATATAATAATCTAAAGGATTAATATACAGTGAGCCAGAACTTAGAAACATTAGCCAGAGAGAAAATATTGAACCTTCTTGGCGTTATGCACCGTCTTATTGGTATATAAAATGAAGTCCATTTGCCAATTTCTTCATCCATAGCACAACTAGTCCCTCAAAACTTACAAGTATTCATCCACTTCATTGCTGACAACATCCAAGACCATGACTGTAGCCGGAAATTTTGTTTTCATCATTATTGGAACATTGGCAACTCTTTGGCAGAGCCATCTTTTGTTTCTTATGTTTACTTTTTGATCCTGTTGAAAGTTCTTTATCAGAGAAAAAAACGAGTGACTTTTTTCTCTCAGAATTTTCAATTTGCTAAACTTCTTAGCTCTTTCCAAACGCCTTTCTTTTGCTTTCTGTGTCATTATATTATATAGACAGGCAGAACTGGTCTCTTCTAAAGGCATTTGATCTATATGTTGTATCTTCCGCCATAATCTTTCTAACTGTTTTTTCTGATATATCCAGTTCTTTAGCAATCAACCTCATTGACTTTCCTGGATGTGATCCTGAATATTCTGAACAATAGCAGAACTTATACAATCTTTCCGCCGCTTATGTTCTTTTCTTATAAGTGTGGCAGGTACAGGAATTGCATCATAAATCTTGTTCACATTAAACACTGTGCGTAACGGGATATATATTAAAGTTTGAAATTCTTACATACTACCTTGTAAAAAAATTGAAAGATTATAATAAAAATAATAACGATAATAATAATAATAATAAATACTATAATATAATGTTATTAATTAATAGGGTAATTACCTGTTTATTAAAGAGAAAATACAACTAAAAGATAAAATCATTTTTTGTTTTATTTACAATAACATTTTATTTTCAATAAGTTTTTTGCATAATTCCGTTGTCTTGGTAACACAAAGTATGCAGACAATCAATGAATTACATTCTATTTTATTTTTGTCGTAGATATTTTTCTGCAATCTATGGTCGACGTATTCCAAATTGGTTGAAGTTAAAAAGCTAATTGCTGTCGAATATAGAAAGTTGCATTTAAATAATGTCAAATGAATTATTTGTTTTAACCCTTAACAAACATAGAAATACTTTCTCAAGTTTAAAGATCCACAGTGAATGCTGTTAATCTAAAAGCAGAATGGATGTAATGTGAAAGATGAAATCTATTATTGTATTTGACAATTTAGTGTTATATTTGCTTATCTGCATAGGAAAGAGTAAATAATTTTCTGTGTAGTAAATAATTCTGAGCTCTTTTTTCAAATAAATTTGTTTTTAAAATATATTCTGAAATTTTTCACCAATTTATATTTTTCAAAATATATTAAAGTTTGAAATCATTTTTTTATAATTTATAATGATAATTATTATTATTTATTAATATTTCAAATGAATATTGGTAACAAAAATAAAATTATTTGAAAATCTAGTTGCATAATTATTTGATCAATTTCCTTCACAGTTTTATTTGGTATTTTATTAATTAATTAATTTTTTATAATAATAGCTGGTTGATAAGTTAAAATAAACATAATTTTGTTACATATTCGGAGGATTGGCATAGTTAACTAACCTTATTTCCTTAACTTAAAATTTTATTTAAACAAAAAGAATTACAGAAAAATTTAAACAAAGAATAAATTGGCCTGTTCTTCAAATCATTTTATGATGACAAACTCAAACAATTTGTTAATATCAATTAAAATAGGAAAATAAAAGGTTAGTGCTATAACAAATAATTAACATTAGTATTAGCTTATTGACATAGGATTATTATTATTTTATTATTTTGCCTCTAATGATGTAATATTTTCAGAAGATGACTAAAGCCTTATTTAATTTAATTTTTTTTATTAATAAAAATTTATTTTAATTTTTGGAGTTGAACAAAAACAATTTGTCAGATCCATTAATTTGCACAAAGAACAGTGACAAAATGTTGACTTTGAGAATAAGATCTTAAATCTTATTCACAAAGAATTTGTAATTTTTGTGTTGACCACATAAATATGAAGAATCCAAAGAGCCGAAAAGCAATTCAGCGAAACGGGAATATCGGGTCATTTTATACATCAGTGAAACTTACATGTGATGAGTTGAACAGGATACAATTTCTACGCTTTAAAGGTAAAAACAGACACCCTTTGAAGTTATCAAATCAGAAATAATTGCACACTGTTGTTGTCCTCATTAAAGTACTGAGCCAATGGTCGTCTCAAGTTTTTCTCTGTCAAGAAAAATTTTACCCTAGATTCCAAAGTCAACGACCTATGGATTGTCCATTAGTTCAAAGATGTCCTTTTAGTGAATTGAACAAAAACTACTAGCCTTCGTGTGTTAATCGTTATTTCAAGAGATAATGTTGTTATACCATCATATTTCTTTGCATTAGGTGAGAAGATTACAAAAGTATTTGTGGTGAACAAAAAAATTTGGTCTAAAAAGAGTCTATATTTAAGCCCTCTAGACTATTTCGTCTGGTGCATTACTGAAAGAGCTCTAATAAGTCGAACCATGTTAATTAATCAAATCTTCAAGCAGATATTGTGGAAGCATTCGATAATTTTCACAGGTAGTAGCTAAAGAAAGTATGTTCTAACTATCGGTATAGATTAGAGGGTGTGATTGTGGCAGAAGGAGTCTACACAGAATAAAATTAAAAAGCCGGACTCTTTAATAAAAATATTGTTATTTGTTAAATTCACTTATTTTTTCAAATAAATCTTTGGTTGTTATAAGTTTGTTTCCTTTTCCGGATTTTTGTAGCGGACTCTATATATATTATAAAAAACTTGTGGTCCATTTATTGTAATAAAAAATTATTATTACTAATATTAATTATTACTAAATTATATTATTATATTATTATTATTACTAAAATTTTTTTCCAAATTTTCCTGTTTAAGCCGTGCAAGAAATGAAACAACAAATATATGAAATTAACTTGATTGTTATTTGCATTTGTTTAATATCTATTAAAAATAGAAAGAGAACGATAATTTTGTTTGAAATAAATTTAAAATATTTTTTTTGCGGTAAAATCGTAATTAACAAAATATTTTCAGAATAGCGAGTGATTTGTTCAGGAAATAAGAAATGAGCATTTGTTTAAGGATATTTATTTTTCGTTATTTTTCTATATTTGTGTATCTTGAAAGAATGAATGAAAAATTCCTATATTAGATTAGATAAGTACTTATACAAAAATGCAAAATATTTTGAATACAAGAACCACGAAAGGTAATTTTCCTAAGGTAATCTTATCATTATCAAAGGCACTTGATGAAATACAAATATTGTAGAATTTTGTTGTATCGCACAATAACGACGAAACTAACGAATGCTAAATTTGTACAGATACTATTTGTGAATACTTCATATCAAATATAGTCCAGACCTTTGTATCTAGTTATTTCTAGTGGTCGAGCACTAGAAGAAACATTTGGAAGATTGGAAAAAATATCTGAAGAAAATCAAGACACTAGAAAGAAGAAATGTTTGAAAACTGTGTTTAAAATAGTAAATTATAGTTGCATACAAAATAAATCTTATATACCATCTTTTGGTAAAAAAAATTCTTAACCTTACTTTTCTTTTAACTAATGTTACGCATTTTAAATTAAATATCAATTATTAAGGATAATTTTAACCTTTATATTAGTATTATAAAGTTTTTGATTTTATTTATTAATATTACCTTTTGAAACCAATCAACTCGAAAAAGGGATTCTATAATCATTTTCAATAAAAGCGCATCACATTATTTTAATGAATTGCATCGGAATTATTCATCTGTTGTTTAATCAATCTGATTTAAACAGATATAAGCATTTTTGTATGTGTATCATTTAAAAGTTAAGTAAATAATTCATGAATTATATTAAGCATTAATATTACATTTACTAATATAACTTGAATAAGAAAAATACAAAATTTCATCCAACTGACGGACTTTGAAAGAGGGCGAATAGTAAGACTTCCTGGGTATAGAATAAGTTTTCGAGAAATCACTAGAAATTTGGGAAATCATTTTAAGAGCATTTCATGTGTAGTGTGAGTTAGATTTTAGCACATTCGCTGTATATCGAAACACCAACAAAAGTGAGGATACACACCTTCATCTCCTAGATATTAGAAATAGATTAGTGCAAACCATAATATTTTGAAAATGAACATCAGAAAAAAAATCACACCATAAAGCCAGACTCAAATGCTACCAAGAAAACAACGTTGGGGTGATGAATCCTATCATTTTTAGTGATGAATCAACAGAATGTTTGTTTATGGAAGAGTGATGGACTCTTGAGGATGAGACATTATCGTAGCGTACGACAAAATGTTGTCTTGATTTTACAAAGTCACACCTTGAATTATGGTAAGAAGTGCAATAAGCTTTGGATTTCGGTCACCTTTGTATTTAGCAGAGTTAGTTTGAATGTTCTTCGATATATACAGATGAAAATCTGAGACCCGTATTACTTATTAGTGATGCAATTTAATTGAAATTGAGTATATTTGAAATAGAATTAAACGCTATGTAAATCTGGTTTGTATCGCTTGCGGCATTGTTCGGCTTGTGTTTTATAAAAAAGGAGAAATCGAAATAAAAAATTTATTAAATTTTAAATTTGGACAGAAGAATAATTTTTATATTTATTATTTTTCCTGATATTATTAAATTAAGATATATAAATTGTATATTACGCAAAAATTTTTCAATGAAAAATTAAAATAATAAATTTTATGTATAACAAATTTCTTGATATTTAATCATTATCATTTACAAATGAATTCTCAAAATTTTAATCAAAATAGGTAGTACTCATTTTTGAAATTGATTAATTTTTGCAACGGCATTATAGATAACTTCAGACTTTTATTAAGTCCAATACTCATCTATAATGTATAGAAAAGAATTGGAATTTTATCTGTATCATTCTCACAGATAAAATAAATAGATTTATCTAATTTATGAATAATAATGAAAAAATTCTAACAGTAAAATGCAATAAAAATACTAAGTATTATAAATAAAAATTATCTAACGTTTTAGAATTTTATTTCACTAAATATATGCAAATTTTATTAAAATTATTTAATATTATAACCTATAAACAGACCAAAGTTAATTTTTATTGTTTAATATAACTCTTATTTAATATAGATTTATTTAATGTTACTGTTATAAATTTATGAATATTTTTTAATGAAATTTAGGTAGTTACATTATTCTCTCTGTTTTTTTAAAAAATAATAATAAAAAGATCATATACATTTATTTTTACTTGACATTTCATTCAAAAGTGTCCATCATTGCTATCAAAATTTTCCATCTTTCTGGCAATAAATGAAATCAACAATAAAACAGTTTTTCTTCCTTGGAATTTACCCAATAGTCAAGCCATTTCTTGTCATCATATTGATTGTGGAAGTACTGTTCAAAAAGACCAAAACAAAAATGCTGGTAATCACCAAGTGCGATATCCGGTAAGTATGACAGGTGAAATAATAATTATTCACTAAAATCGAAGTGTGGTATGAAGTTTTAAAATGTAACAACACATCCTCATGTATATTGCAAATAGTCTAGTCGTTTCTTGTGCAATGCTTAGTTTAATTTTATTAATTGCTGTTGGTAACATCGACCATCAATCCTTTTAGTTTTGTTCAGCCGCTTACAATAAATAATAAACCTTTGATCTGTTGACTCCTATCTTATAAGTTTCTGTAAATAAAATATTGGCGAAAAATAAAATTTAAATAATACGCTGGCTTATTTAAAGTTACCCTAAAATCCCGTTTATAATGCGCCCCTGTGTATAACACGCAGATTAATTTTCAACCAAAAATTTTATTCCAATTTTTTGTTGTATAACACGCACCCGTGTATAACACGCATATTTGTTTT